>DF236994.1:0-162230 GCA_000708835.1 Klebsormidium nitens
ATGTTCGATCACCCCCCAGTCACAGACTTCACTAAAAGCGGCCCCTGCCTATTTCCCCCAGTCGTTCGCAATATTCACTTGAAAATTGCAATTGATGCAAATCGTATTTTCTCTTTGTTTAGGACAAGAATCGAAGAAAAAGCTTATGCGGTACTTCTGAACCGGCTGCCGGTTCTGAAGCAATCTGAGCATATCGCCCGAGTGACGGGTCAAAACAAGGGCTTGAGTAAACGTGATTTGTAACCTATAAACGGCTGACGTTCGAACGGCATCAGGCAGCGGCAACAAGACGCTTTCGACGCCAATTTATCAACAGCAGGTTTTTCCGGGGGAAATCAGGCTGCGATGGAGCTCAAAAAGCACGGTCCACATGGTGGATCAGGATCCAGAGCTCTCCACAAGTTCAACACAGGCGCTGGGGCAAGTAAGATTGAGGCGCTGGGCCTCGATCCTGCTAGATTGGATATTCCGCTTCCATATCAATAATGTCTATGCTAGCTTCTACGATTGAAACTTAGGGATACTAGCGGCGATCGCGCCAAATTGCATCTCCCTGTGGGAGCAGTCTAATCAGCTCAAAGCTGCTGAGGCTCTCCTGACCAATTGCCGCTGGAATCGGTCGTACGTTATCTTGCTGGTGGTGTATAGATGCTAGCTTCTTGCTAGATGCCAGCAGTGCGCAAGCATTCACAACACCATTGCTGGCAAGAAGCCAGACAAGATGGCGGCGGAGCGCCCTTCTCTCAAATACTCCCGCCTACCAAAAGACGATGAGAGTGACGCGCAGAGAACGAGCGTCAGACAGCGCTTCCCAGAGCCTGAAGAGAGCAACGTCCCCGACCTTCGCTTCACATACACCCTCCCCGAGACAGTGCCCTGGAAGTCAATCTTCCTGGCGTTGTTTCTTCTGACCTTCGGGACGCTGACGCTTCTTCTGGCTTACCTCATTGGGACGGGGCATATGGGGGGGGATAGGGAGCAGGTCATCGGCTTCACAATTCTGGGCATCCTCCTGTTTCTACCTGGTAAGCAATCTTTGCAGCTCGTTTCTTGTCAGCAGAATCCTGCGGCTAATTTGTGTCATTGGAGACCATCGCATCGTTTGTAAGGGAAGCTTAGTAATCTCTCTAGCTCAGATTGTTGCAAGTCGAGCTTGTTGAGCTTTCAATCCGATGGTTGGCTAAAGTTGGCACCGTGTGTTGCTCGCATTTTGCAGGGTTCTATGAGACAAGGATCGCTTACTACGCCTGGCGAGGAGCTAAAGGCTACAAGTTCTCGAGTATACCTGTATATTAGATGTGATCTTTAGTACTTCGTTTTCTTATTACATGACAGAGATCAGGAAATGTTGAATCAAGGTTGTTTTGTAGACTCAGTTTGCCGACCTGCCAGGGTGCGGTCTCAGGTATGGGTGTTCAGAGGTCGTTTTGGTGTGGCAGAGCTTTTGGCAGCCCAGCTTGACAGCATTGTCCAGGTGGTTGCCTGCGCTCGAACAAGTATCTTGCGAGGCAAAACTAACCAGATTCTGAAGAGTCTTGCCGCAAGCAGTGTTCCGAACATGAAGTTCACATGATGTTCTGAGCTTAAAGGCTTGACGACTCGGAGACGCTGACTGCAAAATACTCCCTCCAATCTAGCTTGACCGTCGGTACCCACAGTCATGAATCACGGGAACTACAAGTTGCTAGCTGTTCAGACAGCTGGAGTCTGATAAATGACAGTACCATCTTGCGTATAGATCCAATTCTCGAAGCTAGAAGCTATAGCATGATTGTATATGTATTATTGCCATTTGAAAGCCGGTATGGGGCATGAATGCGAATTGTGAGTCAGTCGAATATTGCATCAAACTTGATTTGCAACATCATGCAAACCTGTCATAAGCTTAGTAGGGCCATTGTACGTACACCATGCAAATGCCACGGGTTCACTGGCCCGCTAGCTAGCTGCATGCACTGCACGAATTGACATACATAGGGCCGCACTAGCTTAGTTCGTTCTATTTTATATGAATATTATTCCGAAGCATATTGCACTTGCATGTGCGGTGAGCTGAGTCGGGCGTTATCAACTCCACCACGTTTTCCTGAACAAGCTCTTAAAGCATGATCGGGCAAGGAAGCCTTGGCTCCAATTCAATCATTGCCAACAACATCATGCCATCAGTCCTCATCGCTGTCAGGCACTACCCAATCGTCGTTCTCCGCATCCCCGGCATTCCCGTCCGCTGCACCCTCCTGCCGTTCATCATCCGCCTCCGAGGTCATGTCTGCCTGACCCGATGGTTCCCTATTCTCCTCGTGAGACGGCTTGACTTTCGCTGCAGAGACCGGGCTTCCGAAAGCAGTGTCAATTTTCACAGTCTGCGCGGCTAGTGGGCTGCCAAAGCCCACGCTCGACACTCCCGCTTTCTCCCCAGGTTGCCGCTCTCCTCCGGTTGGGTTTTCACTAACCGGTTGCAAACCGGTTTCGGTATGTGGCCAAACCCGGGGCGGTGTACCAGGCTCAGTCGACGCCCGGTTGGGAGTGACCGGTTCATCATCCGAGTCACTCTCCGTCGCTTCGTCGTCAACCTCCATCGCCTCCGGCCCCTCCTCGTCGGCACCCTTAGCGTTCTCTTCGTGCCCCTCTGCTTGCCCCTCGTTTTCGGAACCTTTAGCCGCCTCTCCGTTGCGCCGCTCCACAATCGGGCTCTTCGGCTTGGTGTAAACCAGCGCCTGCCGGATGCTGTTCCCCATGCTGTCCAGTTCCCGAGTCGCTTTCCGTAACCGCAGCCCGGCCGCCTTGTTCCCCCGGTATGCTTCGTGCGCGTCGAACCGCGTCTCCAGCAGCAGCTTACACATGTTGTTGTACACGCTGATCACTTCCAACCGCTCCGGATCTTGGTCGGGAGCAAGGACCGCCACTTCCTGGCTCGTAATCGCCTCGAAAATAGGGCCCGGTAACTCCATCCCGGCCGGTTTGATCGCGCCCCCGCGCCCCCGCGCGCTTCCCAAACCCCCAAACCCTGACAGGTCCCCGCGCCCGGCAAGCCCGTCCTCGTCTTCCGAGTCGCTCGAGCTTTCCGGCGGCTCTTCGATGAAGGCGTTCCCGGTTTCTTTGATCAGGTGCGCTGTGTTCAGGCCCTTTTCAAGAAGCGCCACCCTTCGCTTGAGCCACTCGACAATCCGCCGCTGGATGTGCGGGTCAGCCTGACTTGACCCGGCCTGGTTCGGCACTGAGCCGTCTCCCCCATTCTCCCCTGCTTTCGCTTCCCCCTTTCCATTGGTCACCTCCGGCTTTCCGTGCAGCATACCGTTCGCCTTACTTTCGGCTCCCTCATTCTCTTCCTCTACAACCTTTTCCTGCGATTCTCTAGCTCCCATCTCCCCCTCTTGTGCCTCCTTTTTCAACGACCCCGCAACATCGACGCTTTCTGGGCTTTGCCCCCCTCCTGCCACTGCCTTTACATTAGGACGTTCTTCCTCCATCGTCACACCTTCTTCCGCCTTCACACCTTCCAGCTTTACAGTGGGGGATCCCTCTTCCGTTCCGCCCTGCCCCCTTCTATCCGTCGCCCCCTCTTCCGGCTCTCCCCCTTCCTCCTTCACTCCATTCGGCGACCTCTCTTCCCCCTTCTGAACCGCCCCCGTCACGACTCCGTCCGCCAGCTTTACTAACGGCATCTCATTCGCACTTCCCAGCTCCCCTTCTGCGTCGGGCTTAGCCGCTGGCTGCGACAAGGCCCCTTCCACCGCCTCCCCCCCTTCCTGGCCCCCGTTCTCACTCGCATTCAAGTTCCCCCCCTCAGGCCCATCTTTCTCCAACTTCACTTCAGCGTTCTCGGGCCCCTGTACTGTTCCCTCCCCCTCCCCATTGACCCCATTCTTCTCTACACTGACCCCAGCCTCTACCCCCTGAACCTTCGCATCCCCCCCCCCGCTCTCCTCCCGGGGGCTCTTCGGCACCACTTTCACCCCCCCGATGACGAGCACCCCCCCCGCCGGCACCTGCGCCTCTTCCCGCAAAACTTGCTGCAACCCTAACTCCGGATCAAACCCGATTTCTTTCCACTGACTGTAACCGTGCTTCATGATGCCCCGCAAGAGCCGTTTGTCGTGCTCTTCCCGCCAGACGTTGGTAGCGCGGCGCAGGCCCCCAAAGGGCGCGTGGTCGTTGAAAGCTTCGTCGGGTAGCTGAAGGACGGAGGCGGCCGGGTCGGCGTCGAGCTCCTTAACCTGCGACGAAGAGTGGAGAAGAGGGTTGGCAGACACACAGGCGAGTTATTCCACTTTGCAAACAACGGAACACGCGCTTGTTGAAGTGTGCATGTTACCTGAAGGCATAACGGCCGACCTTGGGATCTACTCATTGAGAGAGCTTGCAGGGATTGACAACGAAGCACGTTGCATGATAGAAAGGCTGGCAACGTGAACCAGCACGGCTCGGCTGTGGGAGACCAATCTTACACTGCACACCAAAACAAAGTCCCCTAAGCAACGCGCTTCCATTCTTAAAAGCAGCATATGGAAGACCTTCGCTTTTCTTTTTGAATCCTCCTCTCTCGGTCATTTGAACTTGGGCGTAGCAAGCGCGCTTGCAACGTCGACTAGATGGCTCCGATAGTCGCGACTCGTGACGGGTAGTGCCGTCCTAGACTGTGATTGGACAAAAGAGCGACGTCGGCGACAACGTCCGTCAAACTCCTACACCCACTTTAACAGCCAGAAGCTGGCAACCGAAGCCAGGCCTGAGCCCACCTTGTCCGCAATCAGTTGGACAACTGCCAGCCGCGTCAGGACGTCCGAAACCCGGAGACCCTCCTTGGGTACTCCGTCCTTGAACGTGTCCAGCCCTGCGCTGGTGCCCTCTTCCTCTTCGATGATGTGGCTCAGGAACAGCGCCGCGTATTCTTTGATGAGTGGGAGGGGCTTGTTGGGCAGCCGGTTGGTGAACTCCGTCCAGTCGGGGTCGCTGAACCCGTAGCGCATCAGCGTCTGCGGAGGGGTTTGGTGAGATCAGCAGTCGGAGTAGGTGTAGAATTTGAACACTGGTCTGCTTGATGAGTAAGAAGGGAGCAGCGTAGGAACGAGCTCAATTGCAAACCCTGATGAACACAGACACGGCCGGCTTTGGAGCCAGTAGACGACTCTGAAAGCACGAGAGCCTGGCAGAAAGTTGACGCCTCAAAGTCCTGAGTCTCTTCAAGTACTCACTTTCTAAGCAGCTTCACAACCGCAACACACGCATTGACCCGTACATAGACTGCAACCGTTAGAAAGAAGCCAATGCAGCCACTCTCCTTTGCGTTCGCTTCTGGAGACACAGTCTCCCAACCCATCGGGAAGACGCATAGCTTGCTACAACCGAGTTCCAACAAAAGGCAAGATACCTCCACTCACTTTCACGAACGTGGTCCTCTGCTTGTGCGAGAACCCGAGCACCTTCAGGCCCTTCCCTTCTCCTTCCAACAGCGGTGGGGGTGGGGGCGGCCCGGTTGGAATCACCGGTTCCCTGGCCGGCGCTTTCTTCTTCCTTTCCGCGGGCGTAGCCATCGCCGCTGCGGGGCTGCCCTCGGGCTCTTCCGGTTCCGGTTCCTCTTCGTCGGAGCTCAGCTCCGCCATTCCGGCCAGGTCATCCTCCACGTACCGGATCTAAGGTGTTCGACAGGGTCGAACGTTAGGAAGTGTGGTCCTCTGGGGCTCTTGATGTTTGTCAAGAGCGTGTATATGGGTGCTGAAACTGTGCTGGCTCTTTGGCGGAGCTCGGCTCAATTTTTGCATTTTAATGGGACCGAGAGAGTATTTTCAACTAAATCGAGAAAGTCAAGAGTTTGAAAGAGTCGACATCAAAACGGTCAGCCTACAAACTCCTCGGAAAGAAGCCATGAGAGGACCTTCCACATCCTACTAGGCTCCCAAAGAAGAGAACAAACATGACGAAATACTCCCACCTACTCCACCCTACCGCAACCCACCTGTTTCCGCCTCCTCCTCCCCTTCCCCATCCCCACTTCTTGCCGCACGTATGAGCACAGCCAATTTGCTGCTAATCAGAAGAACCCTCGTACTGCCTCTTCCTCCGAAGATGCGCAAAAGGACCTTTTCGACCCTGATAGATTCGACAAAGGGACAGAGAAACAACAACACAGAAATGCTGATGCTCCCACTCTCCGATCCACCCACCTGTTTCCGGCTCCTCCTCCCCTTCCCCATCTCCACTTCTTGCCGCACATACGCATCTTCCCACCGGGACCGCAGCAGCTCCTCCCAGTATTCCCGCCCCCGCTGCTTCTCTTCCTCTAACTCCGCCTCCAGTCGCGCGTCCTCTGCTTGGATCTCGTTCGCCGCCGCTTCGTCTTCGGCGTATGCGAAGTTGGCGACCTTGAACGCCTTCAGGTACTCGTTGTCCTGGCCCTCGTCTAGGGCCGGTTCCGCCTCCAGCGCCTGGCTGCGGTCCAGCAACCTAGGGAGAGGGAGGAAAAGAGTGCTCGAAAATGGCCGGAAACGCCCGGATTTGTCCGGACATGGTCGCTAGGTTGCGGCAAGAGCCTACTCTCCTTTTGAGCTTTCGCTGACACTCCGACGCCCAAGCCTTGCTATGATTTTAGATCTGAATCCCGTAAGAAAGAGCGTTAATAGGCGGCCGAAAGCGCTCCGAAGGAATTGCTTTTCCGAGGCTCTAAGGGATGCTCTTACAGAACTTTTGAGGTCTTTTAAAAACAGTCCCAACCTTTAAAGGTGGTACGAGACCACACCGCAGACGAGCGCCTGAGTTCATGAACTTGCTACGAGAACCAAATCAAACAGTAGAAGACTATCAATCGAACCGCAGCGGCCCTCATAGCCGCCAGCTCGAACCTACTTATCCACCGCCGCATCGTCGTACACGATCGACCGCGCCTTCTTCCCGTCAACCCCTTCTCCTTCATCCGCAAACAGCTCCTTGGCCCCGTACCGCACAATCTCGTCCAGCTCCTCCTGATTCAGCATCTGCGCTTTCGTCATCTTCCCGACGACCAGGTGCTCGAGCATCATCTTCTTCTTGGTCATCTGCATCATGCGCTCCTCGATGGTGGCACGTGTCACGAGCCGGTAGATCATGACCTCGTTCTTCTGGCCCAGCCGGTGCGCGCGCGCCATGGCCTGCAGGTCGTTGTGCGGGTTCCAGTCGCTGCGAGAGAAGTGAGACGAGATTCGCACGGGAGTGGGGAGATGAATTCGAGAAATTTTGGTTTTGCAGCGGATCTGACAGTCAGGTGTCTACCAAACTTGGTGGGCCAGAAGTTGTGCGCGTGTCATGGCCTGCACGTCCTTGTGCGGGTTCCGGTCGCTGCAGGAAGGGGGAGGCAACATCCGAAGTTTTTTTTGGAATGGTAACGGAGAGGGAGCACTGGGTTTGTAGCAGATCGTGGATCCAGGTGTCAACGGACGTTAATCGAAGTGATCCAAACGACAGGTCGTTGTGCGGGTTCCAGTCGCTGCAGGCGGGGTAAGAAACGCCAGATGAAGATCATGAGTGTGATAAAGAAGCAAATGCAACGAAGGAAAGAGCTTTTGCACCGACCGAATCCTCCAAGTAGCAAGCAATCTCAACAAAAGGAGGCCCAAGAGAGAAGGACAGACAGAAAGCAGCACCTTAGAAGTTGGGATTGAAACATTCCTTCTGCGGAGCGTCCTTTGAGAGGCGGCGTTGTGCGCCAGAATCCTTCTAACTTTCATTAAAGAGCTCAAGCCGTGATGCTGCTCAACCTCTCCTTTACTTTTATCAGTAACGAGGAAAACAATGAAAAGAAGCGAAACCGTGTCCGATTCGGCAATAAATCGTTAATACCTCACCTGTCGTAGATAATAACAGTGTCAGCTGTGGCCAGGTTGATACCCAGCCCCCCCGCCCTCGTGCTCAAGAGGAAGACGAACTGTTTTGACTCGGGGTTGTTGAACTGGTCGATGCGAATCTGGCGCGTCGCGCCCGTGACACTCCCGTCAATGCGCTGGTAGCCCCAACCCTGCGAAAACACAATTGGTGTCAATTTGGAAGCGGTACATACCCATTTTGATGTGCAACAAGGGCGAAGACCCTTCTGCAGGAGTCGGGCAAAGAGATGCAACGTGTACTTCCCGTCAGAACGACCAGGCCGTTAAGCTGATTTGATTAGCTCGCGTCGAGACAAGCAGAAAGAAAAAAGAAGGCAGAACTCGTAAACAGCGAGAGTTTCGCGGATGTGACGATGAGACAAGCAACGGCTTTCAAATGTGACCATCGTGCACTGGAGGGAAGGGAAGCCCCCAGACTCCAATTCCCATCACTGCAATCGTTTTAGTGCTAGCAGAATTGTTGGAGCAGCCGCCAGAATACAGGCGCGAACGACAACAAATGAGGAGGAATGCAAAACAGGAGGCTTCGCCCGTAGTGGAAGCATCTTCACAAGAGCTCGAGAACTTTTGAGTGTTGAACTCGATATCACTTTGCATGTCGGTGCCAGCAACGCGTCAGAAACCTGATTAAAAGTAAGTTTCTGGCTGCTCAAAAAAGATACAAGATATTGACTTTTGCTGCTCGGCGGCTTCACGGGTTTGAGCGTGATTGAGGTGCTCAGGGCTCCAGACACGGCGTCAGAGCCACCTTCCGTCAGGAGATCTCGAGCAAAATGGCCGGCTCAAAGCTCTACTCTTCGACTCAAAAGCTCTGTTAGTATCCAAATCGACAAAGCCTGCAAGTATCGAGCACAGGGATCAGCCACACGACGATCTCGTGCTCGTATCACGCGTTATGCTCCGTCTGGTCCATCAAAGTAGAAAGGAAAGGAGAACCCGGCGGCGGTGCAAAACAACGATGAACCCAGCGGGTGCTTGGGATGACATACGGGCAACCAAAGCGCAAAACGATGGTGGTTCCCTCAAGAAAGAAGCGCTCAACGGGCGCAAGTCGCAGGAGCCCAGGACTGAACGGAAACAGTACAACGGGAACAGTGGGGCAAACAAACAAAGCGTACAAAGCGTTGGCACTGTCGAGAAATAGCCGGCTCCGTTCGGCAAAGCTGGGTGGGACGATCAACCCCAAGATCGCTGCGCGTCACTGCCGTACGCGCTCTGATTGATTATAAGAAAGCTGCTTTACACTGCTCCTGTAAAAAGTCTAAAGGAGTCCTTCTCCCCGTATCTGCTAGCACCGGACCGTGGCAATCTTGTCCACGCAAGCCGCCAAACTTCATGCCAATTGGTTGGAAGATGTGCTGTGACCAAAGCGTCCAAACGTCGCCAGTCTTTGTCCAGTATAGCGAACGCAACTGCTCAAGGGGACTTCGTTTCTAAAAGGCTTCTTCCGAAGCGAGGGGTGGGCGAAGCTCGCAAGTACTGCCCTCAGGACGGACGCTTTGGCATTTTAAAAGTTTGATTGAAACCGAAAGGCATCCACACTCGCATAAGTGCAAGAGTGCTGGTCCTGACGAAGCTTGCAGGCTTCCAACCATCTGGTGCAGCGAACTTGCCACAGTTCATCCCCACAGGTGGCATCACCAAGAGATTCCACTGACAATGGTGCCAGCTTGTCAATAACGGTTATCACTGCCAACATAAAGCTGCTCAAAAGGGACACAATAAGTTGGTCGTATATCCGTGAAGAGCATTCACTGCTTGTATCCGGAAATGGTCGTCAACACTTAGACGCAGTGTCGTCCTTTGAAAGGTCGTGACGTCATCTTCGTGGGGAAGTGATTTTTCATCTAACCTGGAATTGTTACTCGATGCACTTGCTCAGTCGCATACGACCTGACACAGCAAAAACAAACATATTTGTACACAGATCACAAGCTCGGCTGAAACCGATTTTGTAGGATTGAGATCTGCTGAAAGGAAATCAGAAGTGCCGTCCTTTCTATCCCTCAGCGGCAGCACTGCCTGTGTCAGTGAGACTGGTAGAGGGAAGATACCACCAAGCCCGGTATTGCATGGCGAAGCATTCTTGGACCGAAGCGTCACTTTGCTGCTACAGCACTGGGGACTGGGACAAGCAAGAAGCTGTCAAATCATAACAACAAGCAAGTTCAGTCGGCCGAAAAAACTGACCGGCGAAATGAGATGTTCACAACCTGGGAGATAGTAGCCTGCTCCATCCTCAAGATGAAGAGGAGAAGGGAGTGACTTGATAGGATGCTCTTGACGTTCAAGACCAGCAAGAAAGCGCTCGAAGGCAGCAGAGCGTTTCTAGAAGCCTCAAAGGTCTCGCTAGCCATGCATGTGTGATGTCAGCACAACACAGCAATGTCTGTGTTGACGAGCCCCAAACTTGCTTTGCATGGTAGCCACTGAAGACGTGGAGTGACACGCAAAGCGCAGTCAACTTCAAGGTTTGAACGAGATCTATGTGCGTTACGCAAAAGCCTTGGCGTTTGCTGGATCTGCAAAGAGGATTGGCATTTGGACGCACTATCGAAGGCTGTCACGGAAGACCTTTACACATGCTGGAACCTTCGACTGCTTGGAAATAAACTCAATCCAAGTTGGGACCGTAACAACGGTAAGAGGAGGTTCAAAGCGACAACAAAATGTCAAAAATGTGAGCCAAAGCGTTTGGAAGGGTCCAAGTGGCCGGTACAAATGGCATCGGGGGAAGTATCTGCATGGGGCTTCATAGACCCAACCACGCCTCTTCGTCACTGCCTTGCAGATTTGAGTGCCATGAGCGGCTCGAAACACTAAAGTCAACAAGAACCAGCGCGCATGTAACGGTGACGTCATGCGGACCTATACCTCGACAGGGAGACATGGCAGGAGATATGCAGAGACCCGCTGAACGCCAGATGAACTTCAATGAGCACGTTTTGAGCAGTGGGCAGACCAGGTACTCGCAAAGCAAGAATATGATGAGTGCTAACCCAACTCTTACACGCGCGATCCCAAACAGGAGTGGACGAACAGTTTCTACAGAAGCCAATATCACCAGCGAGCTTGTTGAGCTTCATTAAGGGAGAGGCTGGGGTCAATTCAGGCCCGAGATCGCAAAGTGCTTAACACAGAGAAGGCAATATGTGGCCGCATCCAGGCATTCTGCAGTAGAGCCAAGTTTTCCAGGGCTGACACGTAAGCAGTCAGTCTAGACTTGACCCAGGAGTTTGCATCATTACGCATGCCGCCACATGTTTGGAAGCACGCCACCTTCTTCGTGCTTGCTACAGACAATAAACGTGGGCTCATCCCCGATGTGCGCATAAGCTATAGGCAGACGTTACAAGACAGTACACGGGGTTAAATAGCTCAATAGCGGATCTTGCGTTCCATGACCGCAGCGCAACATAGGCCTCAAGTTTCGCGCCGAGTGAGGGGAGTGTGGCGACCCCCAAAAGACAGAGCGAATCACTGCGTCTGGAAAGTGACATGACGTAGCGAGCAAACGCAGAACCCAACAGGTATGAAAGTGATAAGCTGAGACCTCGAAATGTGTGGGGCATTCGCTCCAGGAGCTCCAGGAGACAAGCCGTTGGGATCGCAAGTTCCCAAAAGGTAATTTCATTGCCACTGCCCGCGCGACGCTCATCTTGGATACAACAGTAGGTGTCTTACTGAAAAGAAGCCAAAACGGACTGTCAAAAGGCGTCTTGACAATGATTCGGCAGTGCCAGAGCTACTAACCTCCAGAGTTAAGGCCTTACAATTGAGCTGTTTTGTGTGCAGCCATAAAACCAGATAGTTCAAGTTGGAAGGAAGGAAGCAGGCCTAGGTCGGGAAAACCTATTCATCCCTGCACCTCAAAAGCTCCAAGTGCTTTAATCATTGCGTCTCAGCTGACATGGAAACCAAGTAATATAACCTCCAATCGACAAGAAGCAGAGTAACTGCCTCTTGAGCCCTTGGTTTTACCCTTTGCTTATCAACTTACATCCATCTCTCGAGACAATTGGCAAAAGTGGAACGCGAATCCATATTACAAAGATCACCTGAAGGCAGCTACCGACGATTGGCAGAAGAATAACGCAAATCCATTTTACAAAGATGATTTAAGGGCACCTGGAAGTGGCTGCAAAGAAAGAGTCCGGGATTCTCGTCCCCAGATTGTCTGTGCATAATCCATGCAAGCTTGGTGGGATGCAAGTGGTCAATCCAAACTCTGTGCTCTTGCAGCCGCTTGGTATGAATTTGCGGTTCTTAGGCTGCAATGCAAGAATCGTCCTTTTGTTTTCTTCTTCAACAGGCAGAACTCTGAACCTTCTTCCAACTAAACGCAATCAGATCTGAAGAAGGAAAGGCGGCCCACGCAGAGCGTCCGTTCAAAATAGCATACCATCCCAATCTGCGCACTAACTAATCTCTTGGCAATCCTTCAATCAAGAAAACCTCACGGACAGAGACAAGGCATCCAACCACAGACCGACGAGTGTCGTCAGCTGCTAGAAAAGCACGTCCTTGCGTCATTGCCATCGAAAAATAATCTTGGAAAAGCTGCGCCAGACACACATCCAACAAGCTTTTGAGCGCCTCCCAAACGCCAGATGCTTTGGAAAACGAACTTTCAGAAGGGGGGGTAATCCCATTGAAGAGGACCCCCAACGCAACACCCAAGACCAGAATAGAGCACATGGTGTGAGTTTTAGCAAGCAAGGGAAATGGAAGGTTGCAGGCAAGAACAACAAAAAGGCAACGCCAACTGGCAATGAGTTTGACATGACAAGAAGTTCCGCGTGGAGTGCAGAAATGTTGTATTGACTGGCTTCTCATCAGCTTCGATGAGAAAGAACGTCAACATGGTCGAATCCCCAAGCCTTCAACACACCCCAATCATAAAGCGCATCGAAAACTGCACCCAACGTGCATTCGTGTAGGACTTCGAATCACAAAAACATCATGCCAAAGCAACGGCGTCGAAGCCCCAGATAGTTTCCTGGTTGAGAGTTGATCAAACCGCTGACCGAGCCAGCGCGGACGCAAGGAGAAAAGGGCCCTCCCTAAGAACATGCTGCAAACAAGCAAGCATTGATTGCACACAAGCTGGAAGCATGATTCACTGGGGTCCAAGAGTCTCTTCAAGTAAAGGGCCGCGGTCAAAGACAAGCACAGAGCGCTGTTCCGAAGCAAGGAGCGTGAGGCCTCTGTGCAAAGTACGTGCGACATTAATCAGCTTGCCAATGGGAGGGGGCTTCCCAAGGGTGCTGTCTGTCATGGCCGACTCTTGTACAGCTTTGGAACGCGTGCATAATCCAAGTTAACGCACAGGTGAATTAAAAGACGGAAGCCAAAGCTGTGTACGTTCGCCAACAGAAACACGGCAAAAAGATGCTCGTGGCCTCGACGGCAACAATGCCCCGGGCTACCACCGCCCCAGATATGTGAACACCATCCCTTATCGACCGAGCAGTGACAGATTTCTTGCAACTTACGGAAGGGACTACATCGTTCAAGAAGAGGCATCATTCAAAGTATTTGAATAAACCCATCAGCCCGAGAGACTTGGAGACGGCTGCCAATTATCCGTCCTTCCCGCATAATAAGTAATGTTCCTTCCGCGAATTCGCCTGAAGTCTCCGATGACAGCCCGTATGCACTGACCCAACTGAAAAAGGAGCATCAGACCGTGCCTAAACAAGCTTTAGGCCTCCTGATCCTGGCACAACATCATTGCTTCCGATACAGACACGCCCAAAAAAAATACAGTATCCTTCGATATTCAGAAGCTGGTGCAACCCCTGGTCAGGTTCTTTGCTGGAAGGTCCGCCAGAAGCCTTACTATCAGCAGCCCATGAAACAGCCGGGCCAACCTTTGCGGGGACCAAACATAACGTCCTCTGCTAGGAGACCTCACACCAAAAGAAAGCTGTGTGATGAAAAAGGACAAGGGAGATGGCAGAACGCAGCACACATACCTTCATTCTCCGATAAAGCACTTAGGAGGGACCACGCAGGATCGCTATTCTGGTTTCCAGAAAATCTAGATGCACGTTGTTGAACGGGATGCGCCCTCACCTTGGCGTTGAGCCAGTCCTCGAGCAGGTCCAGCACGCGCGTGAACTGGGAGAAGATGATCACGCGGTGGCCCTGCGCCTTGAGCTTGGGCATCATCTTGTCCAGCAGCACCATCTTGCCGCTCGCCTCCACCAAGTGCCTGCAAGAAACATCGACTTCAAATTGCTGATGCTGCAATGCTCTAGGTCTACGCGGCTTGAACTAGAGCGCTGACAGAGGATGCCTCGGTAAATCAGCTCAGCTTGTCGCAATGAGGGAGACATGCAATCAAATGTTCGGCACTGCTCGAACGTCGGCACTCTGAAATCGAATTCTCGGGGAGCCTTCAAAACAGGTCATCGTTTTCATTGTCGGTCTGGTACCGCGGTAAAGTCGGCCCCTTTCATCTCCGTTTTCTGCAGGTCCGGCCGTACGTCTCCCGTCCAATCCTACGAAACGATTATCTCCGCAACCTTCAACTTTCAGCATTCTTCGTCCTGGTACCAAGGGAAAAAATTGGCCGACTCACCGCCCAGCTTCCCGTGGGACTGGCAGATGTTTCTCCACCGTCGAAAACTTTCTGAGAAGGCTCTCAGCAGCATCTCCTTCTACTGTTTGGCTCTTGCTACCAACCGCAAAGCCGTCCAATCACCGCTCCACCTTCCGCGGGTCTGGCACGTACGTCTTCCCTCTGCTCCAAAGCCTAAGACTTTCAACACCTTTCCAAAACTTAGCAATGATATAGAAAGCTTTTGCGGACTCACCGCTCCGCTTCCCGTGGGTCCGGCACGAACGTCTCCTGGCCGTCGAAGAGGTATGGGTGCCCGCACACCTTGCGCAGCTCCATGACCACGTTGCTCAGCGACGCCTGGCCCTTCCCGCCGCTGAGCACTTCGTAGTTACGCGTGAGGACCGCTTTGTACAGCTTCTTCTGGTGGGCGCTCAGCTCGACGCGCACGATCAGCTCTTTCTTGGGGGGCATCGCTTTCAGGACGTCCTTCTTCAACCCTGGGAAGGAATGGACTTCGTATATTGGGATACCGGGTGTCTTTTCGAGTGCTGAACTGAGTGTGGAGACAAACTTGATAATCGCTTTCAGCAAGTCCTAGAAAAGGCCCGGTTTTGAAGAGGACTTAGGATTTCGTGTACTCGAGATTCTCGGTGGGTATATGTCACATGTCGTTTCTCCCCCTGTCAGAATGAAGCCGGTGATCCGTCTTGCCATTCGCGCAGGTTTGTTCGATCTCTCCTGTGACTTAAGGTCCAGAAGGTAGCGTCATTGGTTGCTCGACCGACGGACTCTGACCGCTTACGACCAACGTCGCACGTTCCCTGTTGCGTGAGAAGACGGGCAAGAAAGAGTCCTGGAAAGCCATCAAGAAAAGAGGTTTCGAGAGACACTCGGAGCTGCTCAACCGTTGAAGGGGAATAAAGGCATGGCAGGATGCCTCACTTCGCAGCATGTGTGGTGCGAGCAGCTTGTGCAGCCGCACGACCTGCTCCTCCTGTCCAATGTCCGCAAACTCCTGCTGGAAAGCTTCCAGGCTGGAGAACTGCGGAGCGAAAGCAGAGCGAACGGTCAGATCCGAGGCATCCCAGGCAGTCTCAGCGTGATTATGCACGTCCGGCACTGGCTACTTTAGAACACCCACGCTATCTGACCGCCCTTTGCAAGATTAGCTTGAGCCGTCCAGTCGTGTTACACGGTACTCGGGATCAGTTGCATGGCAAACGGTAGGAATCGAGCCCCCAGATTGTTCGCAAGCCAAAGTAAAGGGCGCGGTTACCAGCGTACGAGCACGCGATGCGTTCCAGTTTAAGTGAAGGCGGCCGCTCGGAGAGAACCTTCTTTTCGTAAGTTTCAAAGAAAGATGAGGAAAACACAGCAAGTGGAAATAGCATGTGCGACTCTCCAAACATGTTCGAGGTACAGAATCCCGACTGCAGATCCGGCGAGCAGACCCACGTGAAACGAACAGGTAAGGAAAGAAAGTTTCAGAGAAGAGGGGCGAGCCAGAGCGCGTCACCTTGGTGGCGTCGAGGAAGTGCATGAGCATGAAGAGCTCGTCGAGGTTGTTCTGGAGGGGCGTCCCCGTGAGCAGGATGCGGTGCTCGCTGCGCAGGTCGTGCAGCGCCTTGGACAACTTCGACTCGGCGCTCTTCAGCCGGTGGCCCTCGTCCACGACCTGTGGACGATGTTGTGACAAGTGAGGAATCGTAAACTTTAGGAGTAGGAAGCTCAAACGAACAAGAAAAAGCTAATGAAGTCACCTGCTCCGCACCCGTACCCACCCTAAACCCCCAAACTAACCCTATCCGTCCCAACCTTATTATCTTACTATTGCTGAAGCTTTCCATTCCTAATCTGTCATCTCGTCTGCGGGCGTTCGTTTCCCCATCGTTGTGCATTTACATTCAGTTAAAAGATTGGGAGAATCTGAAGCCTGGGGTCGGTGCTTCGAACACTACAGATGGGCTGCAACCGTGCACTCGCCTTGTTTCCATTGCTACGGCAGCAAAAGCTTCTGACGAAAAGGGGAAAGGAAAGCGACTGGTTAGTTAGAGATTCTCTCAAGTGGGAAGAGTGAAATTTCGCATGTGGTGGTCTCCAGTAACGCAAAGAGGGATCCGGTTGGCCCTTCAAATCCTTCTTAAAAAACCGGACATAAGATAAAGACGGGTCTAAGGCCGTGATGTCCGATACTCGTGTGACAGAAGAACTGCTTTGCAAGCGAAAGCAAACAAGAGTCACTTACGGTGTAATCCACAAAGATCACGATATCCCGCAATGTCGGAACGTTGCCTGAAAATAAGGAGATGTGGTGGTCCGGATTGCTGAGCTGCTTGGACAGGGTTGCACAGAATAGACAGATGGTACAATAGGCACTTAAACTTACTGTTGCTTCTTGTAAGCTCCGGTAATTACTCTACCATCTGCTGCTCGTGAAAAGGTAGAAGGTAAAAGGTCAAAGGTCAAAGGTAAACCGGACTAGAACGTATCCTCACCATGCTGTCCCACTTGATGCCCTTGAGGATGCCGGCATCCGCCAGCACTGTCTCGTATGACGTCAGCAGCACGTCGAACTTGATGTGGCGGTGCTTCTCGGAGCCGCCCTGGTGCTTGTGCTTCTTGCTCTCCTTGAAGTAGAACTCGTGCTGCCGGATGATCTGCCGCGCGGGGCCGGATCCGACGTACATGATCTGCAAAGGGGCAGATCAAAAGTGGTCTGCGCACTGGAGAATGTTGGGGGAACAGTGGACCAACCTAGTTTTCGCTGGTATGAACTTCGTTTCGGGGGAGGGTACTCGAATCCCCTCGTCTTTCACAGTGTCTTGTAACGCCAAGGGCACCTTTCATTACAAATCCTCATGGACACGCCACTCCCAAGTACATCGGACAGCTCACGGCGACTTCAAACCGCTCTTGACTGCTCGCGACCGAAGCAGTCAGCTTTTCTCGGTCGAAGTCGAATTCGTAACCCACTTTAGACCCCTTTTGAGCCGCTTGCACCGTTTCGTCATTGTTAACGACTTGAAGAAGAAGTTGTTAGACATGTCCTCGATGACGACCGGATGCCACCGACATTTTTTCTTGCAGTCGCTCGAAACAGCCGCGAACCTCACCAGCGCAGCGACAGACAAAAATTCTGATAACCTACACGTCGCTGCAAGCCACCTGGGGCAGACGCCCGCCCTAATACGCCATCCCGTTTCCATACGCTCTTCGTGCCCACTCACCACGTTCAGCTGCGGCGTCCAGACCTGAAACTCTCTCTCCCAGTTGCGCAGCGTGGACAGCGGGGCCACAACTAGGTGCGGACGCTCCGACGCGCCGTCTTCCTTGAGCGAAACCACATACGCTATGGTCTGGATGGTCTTGCCGAGGCCCATCTCGTCCGCGAGGATCACGTGCTTATGCTGCTGCCACGCAAAGCGTAGCCAGTTGAGGCCCTCCAGCTGGTACGGGTGCAACTGGCCTGACAATAGAGAAAAGAGAGGTCTTGAGAGAGACAGTCGAGAAACGTTTCGCGCAAAAGTGGGTACAGGATCTTGTGGTCCCGCTTTCACGTTACGAGAAGGGGCAACCATAAAATATTGCCAGCCTTGCTATCCAAAAGCACGAAGCAGAACCCCGTCTTACAATAATGTTGCCCCGATCACCAACCTCTCGCCGGGTGTTCCGGCAGAATCTCAGAAACACTGAATAGGGATGACTTGCCGGATCGATGGACACGACTCTCTCCCGATACCGGAATGCCCGGAGGCCGACCTGGTGTCAAAGAACCCAACGCTTACACTGTCACTCGAGCAAGTACAACAAGTATTTAAGGACAACAACCGTAGTTCCAATGCAACCGGCTTCAGCAGCGAACCCTAGAATTTCGTAAGAAACTTCCAGCAGACCTGCTCTCAGACACTCCAACTCCTCCAGTGGAAACTCAAGCAAGTGACGGGGACCATCATTGTCGTTAAAGCAGCCCGCTTCAGTAGAAGCCCTTACCTCCCGTGAGATACTCCGGCGTCTCCTCCAGCTTTTCGAATGCGCCCCTGCCCCTCCGCGCCTCGCCCACCTTCAGCAGCCGCTTCCGCTTCTTCTCCCCCCCTTCTTCGCGCTCTTCTTCGGCCCCCCGTTTCCTCCGCTTCTTGAAGCGCCGGTAGCGCTCAATCGCGTCACCGAACGCGGCGATGTCGTCTTCAAATTCCCACGTGCACTCGTCGTAGCCGAGCTCTTTCCACTTGACGAGGTACTCGAGGTTGTCCTCACCGTTGTGCCTGGGGAGAGAAGTGATTGACTTGGGTAGTCATTGGCGCACAGACGAAAAACCACTTCTTGGTGAACGTCGATTCTATCAGAGAAACCAGCAGCTCTTCCAGCACATTCCTCGACAGCCGAGAAGACGTGGACAAGGACCGTTTCTTTGAGCACGCTTTGACTCTCGCAAGGAATGAACTCTTGTACATTCTCTTTTGCTTTTGACCGGAGCCAAAGAAATGACCGTCCATTCAATCGCAAAAAATCCGTCGCGAAGTAAACTGCAGGCCATCCTGCTGACCCATGATTGGCCACGAAATTCCGCAGTATAAGCGCCAGAAGTGAGCTTCAATTGCCGTTTGCCAAATCCACGTTGCCATCCGCAAGCAAGCAGCGGGTCGCTTTCAACCCGATTGACATAGACGAGTATCACCTTCTTGGTTTCAAACATCGGCTCGAGTGTGACTCAATCAAAGCAATGGAGAATCGAACCCTCCGTTTGAATATATTTACGAAGGTCGCTTGACAATTGGATCCTGCTTCAAACGGGCCTTCCTTATTGCATCGTCCAGAAAGGACCCTCAAAGCCCAGTCTTCATCAAGACCGGCACCTAGAGCTGCTTCTAACCTGGAGTCAATCACCCGGTCGACCGTTGTCCACTCAACTCGCAGCAGGCCGTGTCCCTCGGAGTCGTCGCCAGCAACGTCTCCCCCCATCTGGTACTCCACCTTGTTTTGGAAGTTGCGCAGCTTGGCACGCAGGCCCAGCAGGTATTGGGCCGCCTCCTCTACTTCCTCGATCGGGACCCTGGCATAAGAGGGCGGTCCGATTGCTTTGTGCTGAGCAGATCCTTTGAAAGCCAGAGGCCTCTTCTGAAAGCCAGTTGCAAAAGACTAACGCGCGGGCACAGCAAATGCACTGTCGAACTACGGAGACGAACAGAAGGCCTGCAATTGCAAAGCACAGGTAGAGCTTTGGCCCTTTCGAGGCGGCGCAACCAGGCCCGTTGGACGGTAAGAAGACAGCGAAACACACTTCCAAGGGACAGATTAAAGGCCAGAATCGGCCCAGAACGCAAAAGGACGAGTCGAGGGCTGACCAGCTGGCGTGTAAATGAGACTGGCCCTTCCACTTGAGCAGGTACTCCTTCCGCTTCTTGGTCGACCGAGGCGACCCCAGCTGATTGTCGGCGCCCAAACGGTCCGTCACGACACGCCAGTCGATGATTTTCTCCATGTTTGCAAGCCGACTCTCCTGCAGAAAAAGAGCACGTTTGTATTGATTTTCGTTCGGAACGGGCTTTGTAAAGAACGGCCGAACCTGATATTTTGACTTGCCAATCAAACGACACCTTACGATGGTACTTCGCAATAATCAGATTCGAGGTGAATAGCCGACAGAAGGGACGAAGGTATTTGTCTAGACCGAAAATAGGACGAAACCACCCTTTCACATTTTCGAATTAGCCGACTTGACATCAGAAGCGGCTGGGGCCTTCTCATAAACGGCCTCACCTCGTAAGGAGCCCCCCCCTCGTCCCCCGCCGCATCATACCCAGTGTCTTCTTCCATCAGTTCTCCATCCAGGTAAGCATCCACCTCCTCCTCAGCATACGACTTCTTGACCCCCTTTCGCTCCCGGAGCCCCGCCGCCACTGCCCGGGCGTCATCGCTGAAGTCAGCAACCGAGCCACTCGTCGAGCGGGCCTTGCCACCCTTGCCCCTGCCCCTGCGCGGCACCTCGGGCTCCTCGTCGAAGAAGGACGTGTTTTCGAGCTCAGCATAGCTCTGGCGCTTGGCACGCTTCGGGCGGCCGCCTGGAAAAAGGGTTGGGTTTGTAAAAATTGTTCTGGTTAACATAGAGTGAGTGCGGGAGAAGACGCGAAACTGCAATTTGATCAGAAATGATGCCAATTTATTTTGCAAAGCGGTCCTTCAAGACTTTCTCAAGCTACAAAGCAAAGCAAATTGAATGGAAGGCACCAAGGCTGAACAAAACCATAATCCAGGACTCAGAAACAGCGGAGACAGAAAAACAGGTCTGACATACAGACAAGAAACACAACTGCATGGAAGGAAGGATGGGTCTTAGTGTTCTCCTTTGCCTAAACACTTACCTTGAGCGGGCGCCTCATCCTCAGAAGCCCTTTCCTCATGCCTGCGCTGGCCCCTCCTTGGCTCCGCTTCTTGCGTTTCATATCCGCGTTCTCCGTAAGTATCGCCCCCATGCTTCTGGCGCTTGCGTTCTCTGCCTTCATAAAAGGTGTTCTCCTTTCGGCGGTCCTCTGGAGGTGTGATCTCAGCCCCGCCGTCCTGTTTGAGCTTGATCTTCAGCTTGAGGGGCTTAACAGCTGGATTGGATGCCATGCTTCTGCAGCAGAGCCTGTGGAAACATACATCCAGAACTTAGTTGCAACACGAGGGAAGTACAAGCAAACTGTGCACTTGGCTGCAGAACCTCATACTGAGGCTTCAGTTGTAGAAACTGTTGCCAATAGCATCATCATGCATTGCATGTTCCAGCTAAAAACGTCATGTCTAATAGAAGTGGTAAGATTCTGCGCCCTCGTTTCTGCAGCATGGCATGAGCGCTCCCCGAAACGGTTCATGATCAAAAGGTGTACCAAATCAATGAAGACAAGATTATTTAGACTGATAGATCTTAAAGTCAAAAGGTCAGCATGTGAACTCTTGCCTAGAATAAGGCTTATGCATATGGTCAACAAAAGCTCGCACCCCAGAGCTGAAACCCATAAGCACTCTGAAGACCCATTCGAAAAAGAATCTTCCACTAGGTTACAATGCTGTGGCTGACCTGTCAGGCAAGAGCAAGTGCTCTTGCAAGTGCTCATGCAAATCGGGACAACCAGGAACTTAACTTTCCTAGATAAAGTCTGCAGGATGCAAGCTTGGAGGACCTCGATGACCAAACATAAGAACAGTGCTAAATGATGCAAAAATGAGAAATTCAGAACGTGCTGTGTAACCACTGAACTCAAAACCCCAGCTTTGCTGTTTGGCGTAGGCGGATCTTGACTAGATTCATTGTCCACATGATATGATCGCAAAAACTGCCTGGAACTTGACAACTTTCACTGAAGCTTTGTGCAGAAGACGTGTAGGGTTTCCGCATTTTGAATCGTGCATCAACAAGAGAGAAATTATCCTTGAGAATCTGCTAAGGAAATTCAACTGAGCAGCCTGAAGGCATTTGAATACAGGGAGGGACAAGAATTCTAATGAGAAAACTGAACAAAAACCCTTCACAAAATCACAGAAGCGATCACTCCGCGCACGCTGCCATTGGAAACGTTTCCCCTCGGACTGTCTATGATGCTTCAGCAAGGAAAAATCGGAACAATGGTCTTTGGTCCACCAAGAAAGAACTGGGCTTGCAACGTTCACAAACAATGTATTATTGCCTCAGCATGATTTTTTAACCGTGCATCCTACCTTCCTATAAAGTCCTCAATCCGCCCTCGATGCTCTCCTTTCAACTTTCAAAGCAGTGGTAACAAAGCCCCCTTTCACCACGAGACACCCGCAGAAACCCTTATGCCCCAGCTCCTCCTCCCGTGTGAGCTCTTCAAGACCCGTTGCGATCCGCCATTTTCCAAGTCCCGTCAAGAATTGCAAGGAGAATCTCCGCCACGTCAGCATGCTGTCTCACCAGCTTGAAACACACAGTGGTTTGCGGACGCTGGTCTGCGGACGGGCATTTGATTTGTGTATCGTCCGACTGTCCGGGCGACAAACGCATTCTTACGCATGTCCGCAAAAAAGGTTTCGACCTAGTTGCCATTAGAATCGCCCGGGCCGAGTCATTGATCGTCCCGCAAATTTCGTCACCGGGGGCCCCGGTAAACTGCGTGACCACCGGGGATTCGGCTTACTCCGTTTAAGTCGATGAACAATTCCGTAAATCTCGCAACGGGTCTCGGTTTACCAGAACACTCTACACGTGCTCGAAAGGTTGCCACAGGGTTATTCTTTAACCACCCACTCCACATGCAATGACGAGCCCGGGGGAAGGTCCTTCGTCGCGTGTCACGTGGGGATGCCGTGTCCCGGGGTGACCCATGCAGCGTGCCAGGAGGTTTCGAAATGGCTGTTCGAGAGTGTTGACAAGATCGGAACGGAGCAGTTGAAACGTTGAGAAGGGGAGCGCCACACCGGGAAGCACTTGTGGGACGCTACGCCACCTTTGACCTTACGCAGATATGCTGCAGTGGTGCCAGCTGCGGACAAGAATAGGTCAGGTACAGGAAGATTGTACCGCTGCACGAAGCGCACCACCGCGCTCCGGGGCACTTTCCTTGTGAAGGGTTGTCGTGTGGGAGCCCTGTATAACCTTGGCTTAGAAGCTGGCCGCTAGCTTTGTTATGGTCCTGCTGTGCCATACAATCCGCCACCGCGTCTTTAACGACAAGGTCTTGGCGCACTGCTGATTTGTATCACGGCAGGAAACCTGCAACAGGGAGCGCCGAAAAGGGTTTCCCCACGTCGTAGCCAGTTTGCTTGGACTTTGAGAGCAGGACAGCTATTTCTACGGTTAGTTGGCGCTTATGCCTCGTTGCTAAGGTTGCTGCGCTTGTTAGCCTGGGGCGCCAGGTTGGCGGCTCCTGTCCCTCTGAGCGCCTGATGAAGACAGCGGCGCCGCGGCGCAAGTCACCGTCGTCCCCTGGGGAGGGCCAGTTCGATGACTATGAGGAGCGCTTTGTTTCGCTTGAGCGGCACCAGCGAGTGGTTCACTACTACCTGAGGAGGAATGGCAAGGAGACGCTGGCGGTGGTCGGCACGGAGAAGTCCCCGAGGCATCTGAACTATGTTGTTCAAGCAGGCAAGTGCGCCTTGGCTCTTTTGCCGCGCATGGTGGCGGAGACTCTGGAAAGTTTTGCAGTCCACATGTACCTGTCAGCAATTGGTCGGTAGATTGACAAGTGAGCTGAACAGAAGCGGAGGTCTCTAGCCTGGCTTCACACGTATCTTGGCTCCTGTGTAAAGGTAACAAGGGCAGTAAAGCCACTCTTTATGTTCAGGCTAGTGCAGTGCTGCTAGACGTGTGTGTCTAGGGAAGCCTGTTCTGTCAAGCTGGCACTTTGCTTGAGCAGCGACGTCCAGCAGCTAGCTTTCCAAACCTGGTGGTCACATCCTGGTTGTGCTGGCAAAGCCGACCTTGCACCGGTTGTGCATGTATCCATTCAGCTTTGAGCGGAGTTGGGGTGTTGATGTGACAGGGCGTCATATCCAAAGGGGACGGGATGTGACCGGTTCATAAAAGCAGAGTCCTTGCACTTCGCCGCTTGACGGCGGTTCCTGTCAGATCGAGTGATAATTGGTTGTTTGCGACAGTGTCCCTCATCGACAGATAGCAGCTACTGCTGAGAAGATTGCAATTTTGGTGGAGCAAAGCGCTACATCTTATGGCGGCTGGCAGAAAGAGATGGATTGTCGTTCCTCCTCAGATGTGGTCCTCATCAAGCTGCCGCTTGATCTTGATCTGCTGGGGGTTAGTGCGGCGGCACGGAGGTCCGCATCGGGACTGCCTCCTAAATTGTTTACTGCTGACTCTTGCAGCTTTCCTGGAGGCTGTGGGGCTGAGCCCCTCCGGGGAGCTTATAAAGTGGCGGACGCGGCGAGAGGTGCTTGAGTGGCTTGACACTTTTGTGAAGGAGCCAAAAGGAGGTGAGATCTCAAACCTGCCTGCTGGCACGGCTTGCATTTTGTCAGTGTGGGGTCAGCACTTTTACGCACTCATTGTCTAGGTTAGTAACATCCTGTAAACCTGAAACCCGAAGGTACGCAAGCTCCGCTCTGCGAGCACTGGAGAAGGGTGCTCGCCGCACATGACATAGTGCAAAACCTCATTCTGAGCTGCGCTTCTCTTGGTGGACCCTCATGTCTGAGTGTATGCGTATGTCCATAGTCGTCTCGCTTTATCAAAGCGGTGGCGCTCGGAGTACAGCTTGCGGCTTTGCAAGCCCATACTTTGGCATAGCTGGAGTGTGGTTGAGAGAGAAGGTTGAAAGTAGGAAAGTGGACACTTTAAGCTTAGAAGCTGAGGAGGTTCAACCTGGGTTGTGCTGGGTCGTCAACAGCTCTATGCTGGCCAAAGCACTAATTTCTGCTCCAGAGTATGGCCTAGGCGCAAGGCCATACTCTGGTATGTTCATATGTTCATAGAGATTGCTGCCTGGACATTCGAGGGCACGCATAGCCCGTTCAAAAGTGGAGCGCACATACACTGCTCAGATGTCAAAGGTTTACAGTTCTGCAGCCTGTCATACACTTCCTCTATAAGTACTCTAACTTAAGCATCATACCAAAAGGGATTGTTCTAGTCGTTTTTGTCTTTCTTATGGTCTACTCGTTGCTTCGGTGCAGGTCATGGACAGCCCCCTTCCTTCGAAGAGCGCGCCACCGGAAAGTTCAAGAAGCAGAAGAAGGTGTGTAGCGACCCTGCCCTTGCGCTCCCTGTCGTAATCGTAAAGGTCTCTTTCAGTTGTTCTTGAACACCCATCTTATAGCAGTATGTGCAGGATTTTGGCCGTGGTAAAAGCGCTAACAGGCTATGCATGACTCTCAATTGCTCGAATTTCGCCTACCAAGTGATGCGTTCTTTACATCCGCACTTTACCAGAAGGAAAGCCACATTCACACCGCTTCCAACTTCGTCTCTGCAGCTGTCCTCAGCTGTGGTGGGAAAGCTTCCCCGCCGGCCAGCGGAGTCCTGGTTGGGGGACGATGGTCGGACGCACTTCAGCTCCGTCAACCAGAAGGGTACCACTATTGCTGCGCATGACTTTGTGCGAATCGCTGGTGTGACTGGTTCTGAAAAGGTTGCGTACGTAGAGGATCTTGCGCAAGCGGAGGGCGAGGAGGTGGTCCTCGAAGTGAGGTGGCTGCAGCCCGCAGGTTAGTTCCACGTTTCACAGAGTTACAGTACTCTCTTCTTCGAGGGGCAGAGAGCAATCATGTTGTAGAAGCGACAGCTATCTGCAATGGAAAAAGGGTGGATCAGTAGGCGGAGGCCCACTGATTGTCAGCACGGTCCCCCTATTTTGCCACCTTTGTAGAGTGAGAACTATGGGGATTGAAGTAAAAGGTAGATCAGAAAGAGGCGGCGGCGCAATTGTCAGCATACGCCCCTACTTCGCCACCTTGGGTGTTCTAGAGGGCACTGACCATCTCTTGAGCTTCTTTGTGTTTGAAAACAGCTGTTCCAAAGCAACGCGCACAACCTGCTCATTGCAGCGCTTCTTGAGAAATGGCGTTTTTCTTTGAACTCCCAACGAACAGACCTCTGAATGCAAACCGAAATTTTGCATCATACTATCTCACACGGAACTCTGCGATTAGTACGATGTACTAGGGAAAGGACTACAAGGAACACCTCAGGAAAGTCTCACACAAGCCCCTTTGTTCTCTTGCAGATTCCTTGCATGCCAAGCGCCTCCTGCTGACTGACTCCACCGACGAGGTTCCTATTGCTGACGTGGCGGGGCCCGCTGCCGTGCTGACAGAGGCGCACTGGGACCGCTTCAGCCCCTCCCTCCCAGAGGCTCAGCTGAAGCACGTCTACTTCTCCTCAGGGGGGCCGACAGGCCCTAGCATACAAGGTAAGAACCTGCTCGGCGTGCGGTCTTTGCTTGTGCACAAACCATTGAGAGGTGGTCGAAACCCATTGGGATCGGCGTGATTCACGCTGGATCTGATTGTTGAAGTTCACAGGGGTAACCTACAATGTTCTCTTATGAATCATTTGATCAGGTACTTTCAACAGACGTTCTGGGAAACGCGGCAAACTTGCTTAAGAGGGTAAAAGGCTCCTTTGGCGCTTCTTTGGCGCTTTTACCCCAAGCTTTGATTGAATTGGTGAATATTTGTACTAACAAACCTACTCCTTCCTTTTCCAGCCCTGAAAGGCTACTGGACTCAGCGCCACGCCGCGCAGGTCCTTGGCGACGGCGTGCTCTCCTCCCTGAAGCCCCCTCGCAAGCGCCCCGCCGACCTCCCCCCCTCCTCCCCCCCCCACGCTCTCTAGTGCCTCTCGCTTCTCTAGCGACCTCTCCTGGGGGGGGGTCCCCAAGAAGAAGCGCTTCTCCGGCAGCTACGCCGAGGACGACGTCGAGAGCACCCCCCCGATCCGGAAGAAGCGGCGGCGCGTCCCGGGGGATCCCCCCCGCCGGCTGGGGCGCCCGCCGAAGCTGCTGACGTCAGCGGGGGGTGCCGTGAGCCCGAAGCCGATCCACGGGGGGACGAAGCGCGTGCAGGGCAGCCCGACGACGCGGGGTTTCGGCGGGTTCGGGGGGTTCGCCGTCGGGGACGCGGTTGAGACGCTGAGCGAGGACTCGGGCCTGCGGGGGTGCTGGTTCCGGGGGAAGGTCGTGGCGGTCGCAGCTCCTCGGCGGCTCAAGATCCGGTAAGGAATGTGTGGTCTGTAATCTCTTTTGTCTGTTAATGCGTCATGCTGCAGCGCAGTGAAATGGGACGTGAGTCAGGTTGCGGAGCGTCCGAAGACGCTATTGTTTGGGCGAGCAGATTCTTGAGACATCTGAGCTTCTGTGATATGTAGGGGTCTTCCCGTTGCTTGTGCCGCTCCCTCATCAGGGGTGCATGCGCACACTGCTGAGCAAGGTGCAATAACAGGGTTTGCTGACGGAAGTAGGGTATTTTGCTTTCACCCTCGTCCAGCTTCGTCGTTCTTCGAAAAAGCCAATACCTTTTTTCAATGCTTTACCGAGCAGTCTTGCAGCCTGTACACGATGGTATCAAACGGGCATTACCTGGGCGATCAGGAATGTCACAAACCGTCCACCCTGGATTCAGCAACGTTTCTCAAATATACCGTTTTGGCCCGCTTCTGATGGCATGCAAATCTGTAATGGTTATGCAGACCCTAAAACTAAAGAGGCTTGGCCACTGCGCAGGTACGACGAACTGGATGACGAGGAGGCCGGCGGCAAGCTCGAGGAGTGGGTCACTGTCTCGCGTTCGAGCGCCAAAGACTCTCTCAACCTGCGCGCCTCCGGCCGGAGCAAGGTCCGCCCCCGACCGCCCAAGCCGGCCCTTCCGGTCACTTTCTGCCCGGGGACTGCTGTCGAGGCCTGGTGGAACGACGGGTGGTGGGAAGGCGTGGTTTCCACCGAGCAGGTGAGAGGCGCTTGGCAACATGGATTTTACTCATTGGACTGTCGTCTTTGTTTCCAGAGCACAGTTGCAGTCGTGGTCTTCAAGTCTGGGTTGCACGAGAAGGCTGAGTAATTTCACATAGACTGAGCGATGTCTTTTCGCTTCTTTTGAGTCCGCTCCGGTCTTGTCGTGTGGCAAGGTGGATTTGCAGGTGCAAGCGAGATTTGCGAAGGTCAGCTTTTCGCACCTATACACGTGGTTGAAAGACCTGGGCGCTGAGGGTGTAAATAAAGAAGGAAGTCTGAGGTTTCGTTATTACGAGCGAGAACGAGACACTGATGCCTTGAAACACTTGCCCGACGCTCATTGGGGGTCAGGCTGATTGATCTTGCAGGAGGAGAAGTTCGAGGTCTTCTTCCCTGGAGAAGGCGACTCGGCGTGGTTCCATCCAACGGACCTCCGCCCCTCAAAAGAGTGGCTCGAGGGCGCCTGGAAAGAAGTCCCCGGGCTTAAGGACGTCGCCGGGCTGATGAACCGGGGGATCCCTGAGGCAATGTGTGTGGAAAACGACTCCGACGAGATGCCAAAAGCAGGAGCCAAACTTGAGGACACCGGTGCGGAAGTGAAAGCTGAGGAGGGCCCGTGCGCGATGGAAGTGGATGACGGGCACTCCCCCGGCACTCCCGCGGTGTGCGAGCCCCAGAAGAGCGCGGCCGTGCTGGCGCTGAGCAGCTTCCCGCGGGAGAAGCCCTCGCTGCTGCGGACCGCGTCTGGCGGCGGCGGTGGCGTCCGGAAACTCGGCCCGTCGAACCTTGGGCGGAGCAGCGCCCCGCTGACGTCACCACCGGTTGGCGGGGGCTTGAAAGAAGCCGCTGGGAAGCATGAGCGGTTCGAGTGTTTGGAGAAGATCGAGGATGAGGATGAACCTGCGAACTGGGGGGGTTTTAAGGGCGGGCCAGAGGGACCCCCCGACAGAAGCGTGCTTCCCGCGGGGGGGGAGCAAAGCAAGGTTCGTACCCCCCGGTTTGACATTGTCCCAACGCCCGCCGGCAAGGAGCACGTCGTTTGGACAAGCCCGTCGCCTTCGCCGTCCTGCCACGGTTCTTTGCCCCCGCCCGCACAGAAATGGGAGTCGCCCGCCAACGCTCTCGAAAGCGAGCAGAAGGCGCCACCGGCAGAGCCCGAGGGAGGCGCAGCAGTCGCGCAGCAAGTCCCGGCGAGCCGGCTTGCCGAGATGGATCCGAACTCCGAGGTCAAAGAGGCAGCCTGCGAGCTCCCTAGGCCGGTGATAGCAGTCAAACGCGCGGAGATGCCCGCGCGCGCCTCCGCGGCGCAGCAGAGCTGCTCTGTGGATGCTGGGCCTCCTAAGCCAGGCCATCCGCAGCCAATTTTGTCAAGGTGATAATTCCAGATTTTGACCGGTGCAGCATAGGCAGTCTGAAGGACCTATTGTAATATGGCCGTGTTCGTCAGGCTCAAGAAATGAGCTGAGGTTTGTAGCCGGGCAGATTTTGGAAGCCCAGCCTTTGGCCCAAGCCTCGGATGTTGGAAGCCTGTGCGGCTGACGGTAGCGTTATGACGTTCAGGTAAAGATATTGGATGCAGGTTTTGCGTAGGCTGTAAACGATTAAGGTGCAGGAGTGGCAGCTGCAGACTTGCCGCACATGCTGGCAGAAGACACTTTATATGACACTATGGGGACACCACGACATGGTCCCGGGCTCGGGCAAAACCCATGTGCCTTGATCCGTGTTACTGCTACCATGATGCAAATGAGCGGTGTCGAATGCATGAAATTACCGTACCAACCCAGCTCCGAGGAGCCTTTCATGCAACGAGATATATACATACGGATTTTGTATATTAAACAAGAGATCTCGGCCATCTGCATGAGGTACACACGTGCACATGCATGTGAAGTTGTTAAGCTTTGAGTCCGGCCGTTAGTATATATGACAAGATTATACGAAATGGTCTTGCATGCCACGTCATCCGATCATTGTCGAAGCTTAGTATATATCCTCATGCAGCATTCAAAGCTTCCCCGGCAAGGTGACTGGGCTTACGCGCGCAAGCTGTCGCGACCAATCGGGTCACTGAGTCGGCCGCCAATCACTTGCATCTAGCTGAACAACTATCAGGGCCCGCGCGGCAAAGTGTGCACTGCCGGCCCGCGGGAATTCGTCCATCACCTAGGATGTGCAGCAATTTGTACAGCTGAGCGCTCATCATGGTTAGTTGCAACCGTACCATACGCCTACCGTAAGCAAAAGCAGTAGGGCTGATAATCAAGGCCAGCCACGTAACTAACTATGGATGCAAGTACCTAGGATGAGGCCGGGCCCCGTCACATATTGTATGGAGACAATTCTGCGGCGATCTACCATGCAGGGCCTCGACGAGACGATCCTGACAAACATGCAATTGTCAAAAGCGACCATCAATCAAATATCGGGGCTACTACAAGGGTACTGTCCTATGGTACACTGGCAAGAGAAACGCCGGTCAAAGCGACTCCACAGCAGGTTCTTCGTCATCAGCTGCTGGCTCTTTCTCATCGCCCAGATCCTCTTTTACTTCAGGATCGTTCCCAGTGGCCGTTTTCACTGCAAGAGTCGTCCATGCACGGAGGTGATTGACAAACAGAGCGCCATTACTGCATCACTGACAAGGTCGATGCTGAACCGAACTTCGGCACGAGGTGCTTCAGGCACACAAACAGCAAAACTTCAATTTCAAAAGTTGACGTCATGAGCAGTGTGAACATTGTTCTTCTTTCATAGATTTTCACATGGCTGATTGGACACACAAGGTGACGAAGAGACGTCCCTCACCTTCTGTCAATGACGACCTTCTGTGATTCTTAGGGTGCGGTGTTGGCTGCATGGAACGAGAAATGAATATCTTAAGCAAGTTGAAAAAGGCAGGTTACGTTAGTACTCACATGCTTGCCGACCAGCCTAAGGTGAAACTGTCATTGAGCTCCCACAAATGCTGTGAACAACGGAAGGATGCTCGGTAAGATCTACTATGCATGATGCGCAAACACTGTGGAAAAGGCCAATTGATCAGCGCAACCCTTGTCGACCGGGCCTCTTCACTCACTGCTTCCTGCCAACTGTTCCGTTCAGTGTGCTCAGCTGGCAGGTCTGAAGAGCTCAGGCTTGGCAATCAAACCACGGTGTTCAAAAGTTGCATATTTTATCCAGAGCCTGCGCAGCAGTGCCGCTGGTCATGTTGCAACTTGTCCTACAGCTCAGAAAGGGCTGATGTTTGGATGTGCTCACCTCCAGTTTGGGCCTGAGTGCCTCAATGCGATTCTTTGGTGTGCCCTTCTTCAAAGCGTCCAGAGGTGACTTGGGTTTTGGCACTTGAGGGGCCTCCTGAATGGGAGAAGGCACCGACGTCATCATGACCGCTGATTGCTCAAAAGACAGAGACCTCGATTTGTACGTGAACAGAGAAGCATCAGGCAAGGCCTACGCTAGTACTGTTGATAATGTTTGACAAAACCTCAAGACATGACGGCTCGAAGGCTTACCCCTTCTTTCGCGAGGGCCCAGTCCGCAGAATCAAAGTACGTCCTTTCGCCCTCCTGTAACACAGCAACGGAACAGAGTCGGACGCTTCAACATTTGCAAAGCTGAGCGTTGCAAACCTTGTCTCATCCTGCCTCTCCCAAGTACATGAGATCTCCGTTTCGGATGGAAGGGGAGCGCAGTGTCAAGGAATATAGAGCGATACATAATCCGTCTGCTCCAGGCAGACCGGATCGCGCCAACACCTTGTTCACCTTGTTCACCCCAACAAGCGGCCAGCAAGATTCCTTGCTAGCAATGTTCAAGTGCAAAAGTTCTTCATGAGTCGCGCTCTCATGTTCCCTCCATGGCGTCACAGGACTGACCTTTGAGATTAGTGGTGGCTTTTTAGGCAGGCGGCCACCGTATTTGCTGGCAAGCTTGGCTTCCTGCAAGGTAAGACAGCCAGAATTGGCACAATAGGAATCAACAAATCGGAATCGAAGCAACCTTGCCCGAAACATCAAATCATCGTAGCATAGAAAGGAACAAAGAAACTGGTTTCATTGCACGACTACTCATCTTACCTGTGCTTGTACATCTGGAGCAGCCTGCCCGTCCTCACTCCCTGCCATTCCAACTTGGTACCAAAAAGAGTTTGTGTCCCTGCCCCTAGCTGTACAACGCTCTGTTTACAAATCAACTGTAAGTCCTAGTATACACAAGTACGCAAACTCAATGCACTTTCTGCTCAGTATGTACACAGCAGGCCTTACAGTGTTTACCCAGCAACTACTTGCCTGCTCCGTTCCAAATTGACCAATGTGGACAGCGAGGTTCAAAGCACTCAAACTCCAAAAGACACCTCTGTGGGCGACCGGACTGCCTTTGAAAAGAGCTACATACACCTTGTAAGTTGTGACGTCTTGTGGATCCTCTTTGTCAATGCGCCTCCATTGAATTGCTTCACGCCAGCAGAGAGAAGACAAAATCTCATTGTCAGTAAATCATTAATAATAAATGTCCAGAATGAACGGCCTCTTGCAATTGTCTGTTCAAAGAAAGTCTTTCGTCCGCCAGCCAATCAGGAACTCCGGATGACGGTCATCGCAGAGAAGAACCTTGGCCCGACCGTGACAGACCTGAAGACAAGGAAGACTTTGACACTACAGAGGCCACATGCCTGAGTCCAATCTTGGGAGCCAGCGCCTGTGTAAAAGTGTCTAGGATTCAACCGTCAATGATGCGCCCGGTGAGTTGGGCACTGTATGCACAGTTAAGAGCAAACCACCCTCGTCAACCGTCTTCAAGAAAGGGTTTTGTAGAGCGAGAGACAGAGCAGTTTAGTACTGTATTGTTTAGGTGGAAGGGGAGGTCAGCGAGGCGCCTGCGTTCTGTGGGTCTTGTTGTGCAGCAATTGGAGCAGCACATCCAATTGATGCAGTTCTTGTAGCGCTCGCCAAGGAACATCTCCTCCCTGCGGCCCCCCCCGGCTGCTGCCATGGCGGGCGGAGGTTTCAGGCTCCTCCATTTGGTGCGCCCTTTCCTGTCTGTGCTGCCCGAGGTGCAGTCGGCGGATCGTAGGGTGCCATTCAAGGAGAAGATGCTCTACACAGGGATCGCCCTGTTTGTCTTCCTCGTCTGCAGCCAGCTCCCCCTGTACGGGATCCATAGCGCCACCGGATCTGATCCGTTCTACTGGCTGCGCGTCATTCTCGCCTCAAACAGGGGGACGTGCATGGAGCTTGGGATTACCCCAATTGTGACTTCAGGGCTGATTGTGCAGCTATTACATGGCTCTAAGATCATTGAGGTGGACAACAGTGTGAAGGAGGATCGAGCACTCCTGTGAGTGATTGTGCTCCTATTTTCGTAAGGGTATAGCTCATTTGGCTTGCTTCGTGCAATTTGCAGCACCTTTCTGATTTAAGTGATTACCTTCTTAGCTCTTTGTAAGCCATTGATTCGTTGCCTGCGCAAAGTGCACACTGAAAGTTGCTCACAAACAAGTTGGAAAAAGGGTGAGGGCTACTGGTGTTCTGCTGGTTCTTTGAAAGTGGCACTGATTCATTCCTTCTTGTAACTGCAGCACTGGAGCTCAGAAACTGTTGGGAGTCTTGATTACCATTGGGGAGGCAGTCGCCTACGTCCTGTCCGGCATGTATGGGGATGTGCGGGATCTTGGCGCAGGGAACGCCATCTTGATCATTGTCCAGCTCTTCTTCGCCGGAATCATCGTGATCTGCCTGGATGAGCTGCTGCAAAAGGGTTACGGCCTTGGCTCAGGAATCTCACTCTTCATCGCCACAAACATCTGGTAAGTGTGCCGCGTGCTTGAGATGGAGCTAGTCCTAGGGTTTTGGATGGTGCTGCAATGCAAGTGCTCCTCTTTTTGAGTGGATTTCTCCAAAGAAGACAGGGAGAAGTAGAGTAAGCAAACAAGCGAGTAGGAACTGCTCTTCGTGCCTGAATAAGGTTTGAGCTGTGCTCCACCGATCATTGCAGCGTTGACGTATGGTTCATTTTGATAGAGCAAAGTGCAAGTGTGAAGGGTCTGTCAAGGGCGCCACGCGTTCCTGTGGTGGCGCCACTCTAGGTTTTCCAGCTGTTGGTCTGCCACCAATCAAAGCCCTCTGAGCTGCATCTGAGCAGACACCTATGATTTGCTGCTTTGCAAATTCACCAAAAAGCACTTCAGCATGAATGCACGGATACTTTTGCACTTCCGAAAATTTGCTGCTCTACACCTCTACAGCGAGAAGACGTTCAGCCCCACCACAATCAGTGGCGCCTAGTCTGAGGCAATTGCAAACGGACACTGGATGAGAAGTCTGCCAGGAAAGCACTCGAGCAAGAATGCACGCATGCTCTCTGCACTCGTAAGACATGCTTCTGCTCTGCACCTCTGCAGCGAGAACATTGTGTGGAAGGCTTTCAGTCCCACCACGATCAACGCCGGCCGCGGCGCTGAGTTTGAGGGCGCCATCATTGCGCTCTTCCACCTGCTCATCACGAGGACGGACAAGGTGCGCGCGCTCAAGGAGGCCTTCTACCGCCAGAACCTCCCCAACGTGACCAACTTGCTGGCGACGGTGCTGGTGTTCCTGATCGTGATCTACTTCCAGGTGAGGGGCAGTTGTGGTTTGGTTTTAGGCTCTGCTTTGCTATCTAGCAATTGGCATCGCATTGCTTATGTTATACTTGTGGCTGGCTGTTTTTGATTGGTAAGTGGTTTGGATTGCCAACAGAAGGTGGTGGTAAGGAATTGAATTTGGCGCGTAACAGCTTGCTAGGAAGGTGTCAGAGTTGTTACTTGGTCTGGATATGAGAATCTAGGGTTTCAAGCTGGTGGATTTCAGGAGGATTCTGTGTGAGTCACTCGCCTGTGAGTATCATGGGACATACTGCCTGCTATTCAGGCAGTTTCCAGAGCAGCAAAGGCCGGGTGCAGTTATTTTTGTTGCTCGTTAGCCCAGGATCATTGGTGCCTTGGTCCATAGAGTCCTGGCAATGGAGACACTGCTTGTCAAGCTACCTGCTCTCAGCAGACGCCTTCAAGCAATATTTTCCTGCAGCAATGAGCGAATAAAAGAGGCGACGCAAAGCTCAGCATCCATATGTCCCTCTTTTCTTGTCCTTTCTCTCCTTCCCCCTTTGCACCTGCAAGACTGGTTTTGGCCCCTTCCCTCATGTCTCCCGCAGGACTCCAAGGTGTTGACGAATTGAAAACCAAGTTTCAATCCGTGCAAGCTTTCGTCCTTGTCTTGTAGTTTCGCTTCTGATTTGAAGCTGCTGCTTCAAGTCGATCTGCGTGTTTCGCACTCACCCTAAGACTCCCTTCTTAGCACACGGTCTCCATCTCGAAAGCCTTTTCAATCGGATTCTTTGATCTCATTTCCGATTCCTTTCCGCCCCCCCTTGCAAGGCGTCAAAATGGTCCGTCCTGTGCGCTCCAAAGGGCATCCTCATTTTCATCATGTCCTAGCATTCTGTACAGTCTGCAGTTCCTTTCCCCCAGAGAATCATGATCTCAACTAAACTCCCTTTCCGCTCCCCCCCTGCAGGGCTTCAAGGTGGTCCTTCCCGTGCGCTCCAAGAGCGCGCGCGGCCAGCAGGGCAGCTACCCCATCAAGCTCTTCTACACGTCCAACATGCCCATCATCCTGCAGTCCGCGCTCGTGTCCAACCTGTACTTCATCTCTCAGCTCCTGTACAAGCGCTACCCGACCTTCTTCCTTGTAAACCTACTGGGCAAATGGCAGGAGCACGAGTACTCGACCAGTGGTCAGCTCATACCTGTGGGGGGGCTCGTCTACTACTTGTCGGCTCCAACTAGGTAAGGAAGCGGAGACGGTTGTTTGAGTTCTTCACTTCTCCATGAGGGGTGGACGTTTCAGGTGTTGAGGAGTGTTTGTGTGCCTGGCTAATGAAAGAACCGGGCTGGTGATTGCTGTCGGTCTCGGTAGGGGGGATTGACCAGTTTGTGTTGGCTTCGTTATTCTTTGACGTCCTGTCCGGTTCTGACGTCCTGTCCGGTTCTGTAAGTCTGTTGGTCTTGCTTTTAAAGATCCCAAGAGGAAATCCAAGATGAAACTGAAGGAAAAGGAGTCTGTGCGTTTCTGAAACAAAGCACTGCCAAAGGTGGAAGCAGCGCTGCTGCTCTGCACTGTTTCGATGGTAAATCTGCATTGCCAGACTGAGCAGATTTGGGAGTCCTCCTATGTTTTGACTTGGTCGATCCGAATCTTTGTGAAGCTCTGGGGATACCGCTCAATAGCCCACTGGACTTGCTTGCCTAAAGAGGGCGTCGGAGGTCCGGTCCTACCTCAAGCGACCAAAATTTCTCGCATCAGGGCCAGCTTGGTCGCCAGAGGCACTTTTCAAGATGGAATTTGAGCCATCAGATGTAGTTTTCCTCAGGACTCAAAGGCACAAATGTACCCATGAAAGCTGACGCCCACTCAATCCAAAACCCATCAATATTTGTAATCATTGTAACTGCTGGCGCCCTCTTTGACCGTGTGACATTGGCGCCCTGTGCAGCCTGGCGGACATTGCGGTGCATCCATTCCACGCCCTCTTCTACATCACCTTCATGTTGACGGCCTGCGCCCTGTTCTCCAAGACGTGGATTGAGGTCTCGGGCTCATCAGCGAGGGACGTCGCGAAGCAACTCAAGGTAAGCCAGGGAAGCGGGACATTCTCAGACTCTTACATATGTAGCTTGCTTGCTGTCGGCCTAAGTTTTGGTGTTTTGCCTGAGAACACCATTCAAACCCGCGTTGAGCAAGTTGTTTGCGCTGCTCTGAACTTCGAAGTGAACGCAAGTCGGGACCGGGAGCATCCCCTTCACGCATCTGGCAAGTCAGGGGAAGGATGATAAGTGTTGACGGGAGACCCCCCTAACCTGGTCCTGGCCTCCTTCGTGCACCATAACAAGCGGCACAATGTGCAGCTGTGGTCTGGAAATCCCTCTCAGCCGTAATTTGTCCAGGGTTGGCACTAAGCTTTGCATAGGCTGCAACGCAGCTATGTGAACAATCTTAGCAGCTGCTGTAATCATGGGATACAAGCTGCGGCAATCTGCTGACTTTTCACCGTTCGCTTAATGATTGCAGGAGCAGCAGATGGTGATTCCTGGCCACCGCGAGTCCAACCTGCAAAAGGAGCTCAACCGGTACATCCCAACAGCAGCCGCGTTTGGAGGCATGTGCATTGGGGCCCTCACGGTGGTTGCTGACTTCATGGGTGCCATCGGGTCTGGCACCGGAATCCTCCTTGCCGTCACGATCATCTATCAGTACTTTGAGATGTATGAGAAAGAGAAGGCCAGCGAAGCCGGCATGTTCGGGTTCTTCGGTTGAGCAGGGGACTAAAGTCGAGGGGTCGTCCTGGTAGAACCGCCGGTCTTCAGCGGTCTAGTGCAAAAGCACTCGGGGTGCACGCTTGAAGAGAGTACCTAGTTGAGAGCCCACATTACGTGATGGACGTGGGCACCGCTTGAGCGGTATGGATTGCGGAGCTATAATGAACGAGACCTTATCCGCCCGCTTGAAAACGGGTTGTGTGTGCCTTTTGCGCTATTGCTTTTCAGCTGGGGATATTAGATTTTGTCCGCTGCATTTTGTTTTAAGGTTTCCTTCGAGTGCGCAATGTCATCTCTCTTGAGCGGTTGCAATTGTTTGCCAGCTATAGCAACTGTGCGCACTTTTCGAGCAAATAGACGCTCACTCATGTGCACCATGTCTGACTGCTCTACCGGCAGTTGGATTCTTCACATTGAAGGTGCTATTGGCCGTTTAACTGGTCGAGTAACTTGCGCATGTTTGCACGATCTACAATCATATGCATATACGACATGTTGGAAGCACGTACCAGTTCGGTCAGGCAGCCAGATGAGCATCACGCGCGGCAGCGGCCATTTGGCCGCAAAGAGGTCGACCTGGACCATGGATCCATGAGTAGCTAGCTCACATGCCCCAGTTGACTCCCACCGTCGACCTTCTGTGGCACTGATGCGGATGAGTTCCACAGCACATATATTCAGAGCATGTCATCATCCAGGCGCGGCGGCTATAGGCTACGAGGAACATGAAACATTATTGTACCCGCTTAATTTACGTACTAAAGCACAGCGCTACCAACACCATGACATCATACTAACTTAGATCATGTGCATGCATGCACACCAGTCTATGAAGCAGCAAAAGCTAGATTCATATGACAAGCATGCCAATCTTCATGCAAGCATATGAGTCTTCTCAATTTATACGGCATGAGATATTCCGGTTTGCCTTCCTGTCCTCAATTGAAAGCCATAGTGGACAGGTCATGTGTATCTAACAAGATAGCAGAGAAGATTCAGGTGGATTGGCATGGAAAGAAGTTGACAGCCCTTCTTTCATTGCCTACCTTGGCTCTTCTGGAATGAAATTATGGTCTATGTTTTGAGTTATAATTTGAGTCATGCATAACCCAAGAATGATATTCAATGGAAGCATCAATTGTGTGAAGATAGTTATACAAACTAACTTGGCTGGCCTGCCGTCTTATCAAAATATGCTGTCTTTATGTGTTTGTCCAGATTGGATGAGCACATCCGAGACTACTACTGTAGGACTGCCTATACTACCCTCTTATTGTTGAATGCTAAAGGGGGGCTGGGCCAGAATTAAGACAGAAGCAATAGAACAAAAGCATTCAATGCAACAAACTAATGATCTATCCCAGAGCATAGTCAGTCCATCTCAGCATGCACGAGTTAAACAAGTTTTCCTGCTTTACGAAGAGCTTCCGCATTGTTAAGAATTCTGGTGCCTGGCGGATAAAGTGTCATACCTGAGAGGGGAGAGGAGAGAGAGGGAGGATGTCAGTCTTGGACCTGCGTAGAATCTTCAGAGGCTTGACCAATCAGAAATCGCAGAGAAGATCTTCCGTGAGAGCACGAGATTGTCTGAATTGGCCCAGCCCCCTTGCTTGCTTCGCTTTCTCCTTCTCTTCTGAAATCGAAACCCTAAGTAGCTAATGCTTGGGCGCTTTGCTTGCTGCTGCTGTGAGGCGGTGGCAAGGAAGTATGCTGTCTCGAAATGCAATTGTTGACTGTTTGTTTGACAATCACGAGGCTGCCTAGGCTGTGGCAAGGCCGGCTTTCAACTTCGACCGTTGAAAGCAAGTTTCACGACTTCGCGTCTGACGTGGCGCGAACTTATTGGCTGAAGGTTTGATTGATCAATTCTGACCGTAGATGACAAGTTCAGCATTCAATTTGTGAAGAAGTTGAAGGTTTTAACGTACACCTGGGCTGACGTCATCACCGCCGGGGTTTGGCGGCGCGGCCGTGTTTCCCTGACGTGCGTCCGCGTTGGCCGCTGACGTATTGGCTGAAGTGGTCGGGGCAGCGCTTTTTTTGTTGCCACGTGTTTTGGGCGTCGACTTCGCACTGGTGTCGACAGTGTTTTTGGCCAGTAGTGCGTTGAGTCCTAGACAAGAGGATAGATGCTGTAAGGAGCTGCATAAGGCGTGTCCTTCGTCTTGATAAGGGTTTGGCTAGTAAATTCTGTGAAGTTCCCGTGAACCATCAGAAACTTCACAGTTTAGTTAGAATAAGAGAAATTCGGAATTGAATGTGAAGGCCTTTGCGATCAGATTGCTTACGCAGTAAGCAATCTTATAGTGAAGGACATTCAGATTGAATTGAGAAATTGGGTTATTGTAACTAAAGTGTAAGGTTTCTGATGACCCGCCGCCACCCGTCCTTATGTTGCGCTGCAACGAAGGACTCATCAGAGAAGTAACTTGTTACGTTGTTCCGTACCCTTTGGTGAGCGCTCCTAGAATTTCGGAAGTAATCAGATTGTTGCGTTCGCATGAGTGCAACAACCTGACGACATCTTTGGTGGTTTTGAAAAATGTTCCAGAGCTTTTTCCGGTGGAGGGCTTATTAGCCATGTTGTCCGGTTTGCTCAGCCATCTGACGTTATCAATGGTGTAATGCCGCAGAGGGTCTTTGCGGTCGAGTTGAAATTGCGAAGAGGCATCTGTAGGCCAGAGTGGTAACGCTCCGAGAAAAAGGTCGGTGACGTAAGCAAACGAGAAAAAAGCGTATTTATCGCGCTGGCTTGCAATTTTTCCTTTAGGTAGATAAAAGCCTTTCCAACCGAATGTCAGACGAGTTGTCGCGTAAGCAGGATCGAAGTGAGTCTTGTTTATAAGAGACTCCCACTTATCATAAGCGGGGTGATCGGTGTTTTTTATTATCTCTGATCGTCCGTTTTTGTAATCTTTTAGTTTCAATGGGCAAATTTGATAAACCGGGGATTTATATTTGAGAAGACATTTATCCAGTTCGGACAGGTCGTTCTGTAAGAACATTGTGAATTGAGAGATAAGCGGGACGGCAGGATTTTTGTAGATTTTCTGATATGAAAATCTCGTTATAAGATGGTGAATCTGTTTTGGGAGTGTTTCTCGTTGAGAAAGTCCGCCATCAATTGTAAGATTTAGGTCCGTGTTCGGTACGGAGGTTACCGCGCTGGACGCTGATTGTGTGAGAAAGAGTTTTCTGAATTTTTTGGGAGCTTTTTTCAGAACGGACGCGCGTGGTGGGCATGAACCCCCGGGTGGGAGACTGACGACAGCAGACGCGTGGGTAACTATTCCTTCCTTGGCGAAGGACGGATCGACAGGAAAGCACATGTAACATTTAAGGAAGAACGCGAGCTCGTCGTTCTCGCGATTTAATCCTAATGATTGCAATGACGACACTTCTGCGGAGAAACAGGTCCTTGGGCAATTTTCGAACAGATCGAGTAGAATATGGGAATTGTCCAATTCCCTTGGTCTACAGTACATAGTGGCAATGATGACTAGGAGACCTTCAAGAGATTTTTCTGAAGGGGATGAGGCATTCAGATCAAACAACTGACGAGTTTTAGAAGATTTTTCAAAGACGCTCTGATAATAAGCATCAAGGAGTGGAAGTTTACTTTCGTTGTCGTCGTGCAGCGTATGGTTCTCCGCTTGTAGCGTCCCCATGGCTGTCTGCAGTTTCCGCATGTGGTCATCCTTCTCCGTCTGGGACTTCTTGAGCTTATCCATGTCGGTTTGGAGGGCTTGGGTTAGGAGGGAAAGACGACGAAGTTCGTCTTCTTGACCGCGTTTTTCGTTCTCGGCGACCAGGGTTTGGAAGTTAATCGCCTGGACTGTTCCGGGGTTTGAGGGGTTCGCGGGGGCGGGGGGAGCTTCTGTGACAGCTGGCGCGGCCGCGAGCGCGAGCTCGCGGGTGCGGTCGCGGGTACGGGCGCGGGCGCGTGCTTGTCCGTTGGTGCGTCTTGTGTTGCTGGGTTATGTGCCGGTTGGGATGGGGTCATTTTCGCCTGGTTTGCCTTATCTGTTCCGGATTCTGCGGCGTCGGTTTCGCCGTACGTTCCTGGGGTAGTTTTCACTTGGGACTGCCACTCCTTGTGCTTTGCGAAGGCCTTGGACTGTCTTACGGCTTCTCGTGCCTCCGTGTGTCCGAGCAGGCATTTACTGTCGAAAGGGCATTTCTCTTTTGGGGTATGGAAGGCGGGGCAGGGGCGCTCGGGTTTGGGCACGTGGGAAAACCTGCATTTAGGGTCTGGGCAGTGTTTTTCCTGGGCGGTGTACACACAGAGTTGTGTGAACTCCCCTTTGACCGTGGTGAAGTAAGGCATTACCGACTGCCGGTACACCGTTGGTTTCGGCGGGGTCGGCTTTTCGTAGGGTGGGTTACTCTGGGGACGTGGATTGCTGTTCCGAGGGTTTGGCTGGCGTGGGTTATTTCTGACCGGTCCTCCAGATGCGTTATCCGGGCGCGTTCTGGTCTGCTCTCCTATGTTGTTCCGTGGGGGGTACCAGTTGTCAGTGCGCTGGGGCGGATTGAACTGCTGGGAGTACGACGGGCGAGGTTGCGGGTTTTGTAACGGTGGGAATTCTGGGTTAGGTGAGTTCTGCACGGGGTAAAGCTCGACGCGGGGGTTAGGAGGTGCGGGGCTCCGGTTCCAGTTCGGCTGCCCGTGGCTGTATTGGGTTACTGGTGCAGGTCCGTACCCGTTCCAATTTGGCTCTGGTCCTGGACCCCATCTGCGTGAATCCGTTTCCCAGCTGTTTCCCGGACGTCCGTAACCGCCGTTCTGAGGGTTTGGGGGCGGGGCAGCGTGGTTCATGGGTTGGTTCACAGATGGGGGGGTGGTTTGGGGGGGGGGATTGGGGTGGGGAAAAGTGTGGTTGGGAGTGGGCAAGTTCTGCTGGTATGGCTGTGCAGCAGGCTGAGCGTACTGCTGTGTTTGAACTGGGGGAGCGTGTTGAAACTGCCCGGGGGTGGAATACCCTTGTGGCGGAGGCGCGGCGTAGTGCGGAACCGGATATATGGGCTGCTGAGGGGGCATGGGGCGGGGGAGGGGGAAGTTGTTGTACTGGAGCGGGCGCCGCGAGTGTCGGTGCAGGGATTGGTTGTGTGTAGACGAACGTCGGGGTGAGTTGAGGTTGAACCGGGGCCGGTTGAACTTGCTGTTGCAGCTGTTGTGGTTGGACTGCTGACGTCATCATCGTATAGCCGGGGGCGGCGTATGCGGTGTAAGGTAACATGTTGCCTGTGTCAAAATAAGGGGTTAGCGGCTCGGTACTTTAAGTTTTTGATGCAAGGTGTATTGGAAGATGATTTCGAGATCCTTTTTATTACCCATTAGTCTTGGATTAAAGACTTGGGTGTTAAGGAATCTGGAGAAGGTTTGAATGAGCTCTGATTTGGGGTAGTGTTTAGCCTTGATTAGGTAGGCTGCCACGTCAGCAACATTGTCAAAGAAGGCATCAGAATGTGTGTTCAAGCGGAAGAGTCGAACGATTTCTCCGTAAAAGGATGAAATCGACTGATGCATAGAGACGTTAGAAGCGATGTCGGGAAATCTATTAACGAAGAAGTCGTAGTCTTCTCTCTTATCATGAAGTGTGACGTGTACCTCACCATCGAGGTCAGCGTAGATGAGAGTGTCAAGAAGTTTACATTGGATCAGTCGTTCTGGATGGGGTTTGACTTTATTTGGAACCAGACGAATGCCGGTTCCGTCAGGATAGATGTCTTTATACATTCGTTGGAAGTACTCTGCATTGATGATGCCAAAGTCATCCATAAATCGAAAAATACGATACTGAAGAGAATGGAAAGGGAATTTCTCTACCCACTTTCGTTCGTGTGAGTGGCAAGTGAGATTTGCAAGGAAACCGCTTGAATGTCCGCCTTGCGGTATACCGTTGATTTGGTGAAAGAATGCATTGCCTAAAGAGACGTACGAGTTTTTAACAAGGAAGTCTAGAATGTTTAGTATGTTCTGGATTGGGTATACGACGCCTTGACTACAGAAGTCTTTTTCACTTGGGAGAGAGTGACTGACTGGATCGAGTCCTGATTCGGAATCGAACCAGGAACCATTGTCAATTTTGTTCCCCAAGCTTGTGTTTCCAATAGCTAAGAAGAATGAGTCTGCTCCGGCAATGGAGGCAGCTCGTTTAATTTCTTCATGGAGTTGGTTGATGACGTTATCTTGGTCCATCTTTTGGTACATCGAATCGATGTCCGATGAGACCATGTGAACAAGGCAGTCCGGGAGAGAGAGAATGATATCAAGACTGTTCTCTACGATCCAATATTTGCGAAGTTTCGTGGTTTTGAATTCTTTGGCATGGAAATCTTTAAGGGTTCGCATCACGAGCGAGAGTGCTTGTGTGAGGATCCTTTGTGGTAGGCTGAAAATTGACCTATGAGTAGCAGCGACTGGCCGCCACCCCATAGGCTTTTTATGGGGTTTTGGAAGAGTATAGAAGTATGGAAGCTCGTCGGTTTCATTCTGTAGAAGTGTGTTCAGGTGTGTGTGATGGATTAAGCCAGAGATCTGTTCTAAAAGTCGAGTGACGACAGTTTCTTTTTCACACGTGACTCGTTGATATTCTGGTGCGTTGTGTAACGCTGTTACACACTGCTTAATGTAGAGGTTTTTACAGATGATATAGTAGTTTCCTCTGCACTTATCTGCTGGTAGGATAACGTATTTTTCTAGGATTGAGTCCAATTCAGCTTGGTGATCGATCAGTCTTCCAGGTGCTGGGAAGACCAATTGGTCAAGGTTGATTTCCCCGACTTTGTTTCTTCTCTGAAATTCGGTCACCTGGTTATCGAAGTTTTTCAAGAACTTTCTTATCCAACGGTGAGCTTGGGGGTGTCGTTTGCGAATGAAAAGTTCCTGTAGAGCAGTTTCCAGAGCTTGGCGAGCTAGTTTAGGATCTCCATTAGTAGCTTCTCTGAACATTGGACCGCGTTTGAGTCGGTCCTTGAGATCACTGGGTTTGTGATGATATTATCCAGATTTCCGCTTGCCAGGTGTCCTTGGCATCGGGATTGAGCAGAGTGTTCTTGCTGACAGTGGCAAAGTTGAGTGAATTCAGCAAATTTTGGGATTATCTGATCAATCCATAAGTCGAAGTCAACTCCGTCCAGAGTTGCTTTGTATAAGGATTGATTCAGTTTTTGTGGTGGCTCAGGATAGAGCCATCTTATCTGAAGGTTTTCATAGGGGTTGAGGTGTTCAATCTCTGATTTGAGTTTTCGAAGATCAATCAGATTAAACCAATGGTTTACGAAAGGAATCAGAAGCCATGGTGAGTTGGGATCGGTAGGATTCCGATCAGGGTTGTAGTACAAGAGTTTATCTCTTTGAATGCATTCGAACTTACTCATTGAGTATGCATCTGGTCAGCTTTCAACTCCGAGGTCTGGACTGACCGACCTGTGGTTGTAGGCTGTTGGCAGTCGAGAGTGATCAGAATCTTCTGTCAGAGAAGAACTCTCGAGAGGACCCCCAGTAGCTTGGAGTCTTCGTCTGAGGTAGTAGAACAGAGTCTGGGCTTGGAGAGACTTGGAGAGACTTGGAGAGAAGACTGAGTTCTATCTGAGGATAGGCAAACACAACAAGCAGTTAGTTTCTGCTGTTGAATGAAGAGTATGAAGCAGCAAAAGCTAGATACATATGACAAGCATGCCAATCTTCATGCAAGCATATGAGTCTTCTCAATTTATACGGCATGAGATATTCCGGTTTGCCTTCCTGTCCTCAATTGAAAGCCATAGTGGACAGGTCATGTGTATCTAACAAGATAGCAGAGAAGATTCAGGTGGATTGGCATGGAAAGAAGTTGACAGCCCTTCTTTCATTGCCTACCTTGGCTCTTCTGGAATGAAATTATGGTCTATGTTTTGAGTTATAATTTGAGTCATGCATAACCCAAGAATGATATTCAATGGAAGCATCAATTGTGTGAAGATAGTTATACAAACTAACTTGGCTGGCCTGCCGTCTTATCAAAATATGCTGTCTTTATGTGTTTGTCCAGATTGGATGAGCACATCCGAGACTACTACTGTAGGACTGCCTATACTACCCTCTTATTGTTGAATGCTAAAGGGGGGCTGGGCCAGAATTAAGACAGAAGCAATAGAACAAAAGCATTCAATGCAACAAACTAATGATCTATCCCAGAGCATAGTCAGTCCATCTCAGCATGCACGAGTTAAACAAGTTTTCCTGCTTTACGAAGAGCTTCCGCATTGTTAAGAATTCTGGTGCCTGGCGGATAAAGTGTCATACCTGAGAGGGGAGAGGAGAGAGAGGGAGGATGTCAGTCTTGGACCTGCGTAGAATCTTCAGAGGCTTGACCAATCAGAAATCGCAGAGAAGATCTTCCGTGAGAGCACGAGATTGTCTGAATTGGCCCAGCCCCCTTGCTTGCTTCGCTTTCTCCTTCTCTTCTGAAATCGAAACCCTAAGTAGCTAATGCTTGGGCGCTTTGCTTGCTGCTGCTGTGAGGCGGTGGCAAGGAAGTATGCTGTCTCGAAATGCAATTGTTGACTGTTTGTTTGACAATCACGAGGCTGCCTAGGCTGTGGCAAGGCCGGCTTTCAACTTCGACCGTTGAAAGCAAGTTTCACGACTTCGCGTCTGACGTGGCGCGAACTTATTGGCTGAAGGTTTGATTGATCAATTCTGACCGTAGATGACAAGTTCAGCATTCAATTTGTGAAGAAGTTGAAGGTTTTAACGTACACCTGGGCTGACGTCATCACCGCCGGGGTTTGGCGGCGCGGCCGTGTTTCCCTGACGTGCGTCCGCGTTGGCCGCTGACGTATTGGCTGAAGTGGTCGGGGCAGCGCTTTTTTTGTTGCCACGTGTTTTGGGCGTCGACTTCGCACTGGTGTCGACAGTGTTTTTGGCCAGTAGTGCGTTGAGTCCTAGACAAGAGGATAGATGCTGTAAGGAGCTGCATAAGGCGTGTCCTTCGTCTTGATAAGGGTTTGGCTAGTAAATTCTGTGAAGTTCCCGTGAACCATCAGAAACTTCACAGTTTAGTTAGAATAAGAGAAATTCGGAATTGAATGTGAAGGCCTTTGCGATCAGATTGCTTACGCAGTAAGCAATCTTATAGTGAAGGACATTCAGATTGAATTGAGAAATTGGGTTATCTCGAATTCGATGAATAGCTGACCAGTGCAAACAAAATTGTTGACCAGCACCGACATTTTGCAGCTTATAGCTGCCACGCACAGTACAGTCAAGACCTAGAGTGTACTATACGATGTGCATGATTGTGTCCGACTTTATACAATTGATGCACAAGTTTGCTGCCATGAGCTTTTCTGTCAAGAACCACCAATCGACACACGTACGTTGGACCTGAAGCCCATGCGCGAGTCTACCTATCATTGAATCCGTTGAGCATGTTGTAGAGTGGTCTTTGTCTGCAATTTTTAAGAAATAAATATCCTTTTTGATTGCAGAAACGTGACCGACCCGCTTCAGTACGAGTAACTTGACGGGCGAGTCTTGACACAGATTTGCATGCAAGAGTTACTCTTGGCCAGTGGAGCTCAAGTTCAGCACTGATGAGCTACTCTAATGCAGCGGCAGCTCGACAAGCGTACGTCAAAATGAGGCGTCAGATGCCAGCTTGAGCTGCTGTAGACCCTTCGAAAACTTGCCAGCTTTTACTAGCAACTGCGCTAGTTAGACCGCAGACTGGCAGCGGCAAATAGCAGCAAATCTTCCGTTTACTGCGACCATAATGCAACACGTCAACCCGCCTATCTATAGTGTACAGCAAATAATGAGAAAAGCACCCGGAAAACAAAGACGTGCGTCTTTATATTGTACCGGAGAATACGCCCCTCAAGACAACTTCGATGAGTCCGCAGCCGCAGCCGCGTCTCCCAAACCCTGAACCCCTCACAGCTCCGCCTGCGACTCGCGCGCCGCCTTCCAGTCGGCCATGAGCTGCACCACGCTCTTGCCCGTGGTGTCGTCACCCATCAGGCGGCGCCCGAACGTGCTCGCGCTCTTTCTGGAGAAGAGCGACTTCTTCATAATGGCGTGGATGCCCCAGTTTGCATCCACCTGCGAAAGAGAGGAAGGGGTCCATGCAGATCACCGACCAATAACAGGTGCGTAAGCACAATTGCAGGTAATAGACAAGGGGGCGCCAGTTTGAATGACCGATCCAGAACTTGAGAACTGGTTTGCACTTGAACGTGTCGACCTTCATCCCATGGAAGAGACGTCTTCTGTCGAGAAGACAGTCCGAAAAAGCCTGCACTAAGGCCAAACTTTATCAAGCGGCAGACACTTTTAGAATTCTTTATTCACGAGAGTGACTTCGCTTGAGAGGGCACATTCAGCCCGACGGGGTCGTGCAGCAATGAAAGTTTCGGAGCCGCTTTCAGTATGGAAAACAGGCTTCTTTCCTATGGATGCGAATGAATAAGAAAGAACAAAGTCTGCTTGCTTCGCTCTGAAAAACTCGAGAGTCCTCAAGCGTAAGCCAGGTCTGGTTTGCGAAAGGTTTATCGGGGCTGAAGGCGTCTGTTTGTTCTCATACGAGCCAAACAAATTCCTCATGCAGCTTTGCTTGAAGTCAGCTGCTCGAGCGGAAAAAGAAAAACAGAGGCACTCACGATCTGGGTCACACCGAAGTCGACTCCCACGCTCATGATCGAGATGGCCTCCGACTCGGTAACGCCGAAGCCGTCCTGCGCGCGAAGTCAGAAAGTGTCACACCAGAAGCGAAGCGCTGCTTTTAAAGCGTGAGGCCTTCGAACGGTGTCTAGGCTCCACCGTGCAAGGGAAATTCTTTTGTACGTCGTCTTTAGAACTTAGGATCACCGATTATCGAGCGGTAGCGGGGCCTTATGCGTATAAGATCATGGCTGAACAAAGCAGTTGTTTGAAATGATTGAGTTTCAAATTCGAATGTCGCAAGTTGGGAAGAAGCTCTACCAGAATCCTCTGTCTGCGGATCGTTTCTGGTTGGCAATTCTGCTCGACTTCAACCCAAGCGACCCAATTACTCGGGGTATTGAAGACCAAGTGACTGATCTTCCGGAAAAATAGAAGTAAGAAAAGTGGAGAGGAAGAAATGGGTGTGCTTTGGTGCGTACAAAGAACTTCATCATGGTGAAGACTCACCATGATGAAGTTGCGCGTCTTGACGTACGCGTCGCGGACGGCCTTGTTGAGGTCCGGACCGAACTGCGGCTGTCCGATCTGGGACGGGATGTCCAGCTGGTTCAAGTAGTCTGCGGCAAAGCAGAAGAAATTGGTAAAAAAATTGAGCGAACCGCTTATCAACTTTCGGACGGCCTTGTTGAGATCCGGACCGTACTGCAGCTGTCCGATCTGGGACGGGACGTCCAGCTGGTTCAAGTAGTCTGCCGAACAAGAAGAGGTAACTCTAAGTTCCCGTCCCTGTAATAGACTTTAGCAAAAACGAAAGACTTCTTTGGCCTGCCGAAAGATTCAAAAATAATCAGGAGGCAATGATGGTTCGATGATGGTTATTTCAGCAGGTAACTCGTGAGTCTGCCGAAAAGACCAAAGCTTTATGATGAATCGTTGGCGTCGAAGTTGCCGAACTCAACTACAGCTTTTCTGTTGAGGTGAATACTTGGCCATGTTTCGACTCAGTGGTTAAAACGACTTGACTATCACATCGTGACCTGCAAGAAGGCGCAAGGAAACGGGTTGCCCGAGATGACATGCTTCGAACCAACTGGATGTCAGACATCAGCGCACGAAACTTTTAATCACTAGAAAAGCAATGACCGCCATCCGACGAAAAGGCTGTGGAGAGACGCTACTGTGGAAGTTTACGAACGACAGAAGATGTTCCCGCAATCCAGGGAGTCCTTCGACCTCTACAACCACGACGCCAACACCCCGTCTTCCAAAAAGGGCGCAACAGCACACTCCTTGAAGCCCTTAAATGATATCTTCAGAATTTCAACCGACGGGAGTAGATCGGTATCGGTCTCGACCAGCAAACTTTCCTTGACCCGAGTTTCCGGAAACCCAGTATTCCAAAACGCCACATTTCCAAGAAACCGACCGGGGTAAGAAAACCGGTGGATACAGATGTTTTCATTCTCTAACAGCGGGTTCCTATTGAGTTACACGTTTCACAATACTAGAAAACCCTGGTTACCTACCGGGGTAAGCAAATCCGTGGATGATAATTTCCGAGTCCGTTTCCAGCAGCGGGAAGCCCAGGTTCTGGAACGGCAGCGGCGCGTCGGCCGCCTTGATGAGCGACAGCCGGAAGGTGCCGGTCAGGGACGCCTCGACGGCGTTCCCGGACAGCTCCGAATCACCTTCTGCCGCGTGGCAGTCGCCTGGGTTAGGAAAATACACAAGAAGTTGAGGTTTAACGGTGCGTGGTTTGTGGGTTACGTGCAGGTCGGTTTGGCAACGGACAGCTCCGAATCATCGTCCGCCGCGTGGCAGTCGCCTGGGTCAGAAACGTAGGTCGTTAAGAAAGATCAGGTGGGTTTGTGGATCGTGGCTTCGTAGTCGGGTGTAAAGAAGAGTCGATGGTCATGGGGGTCGATTAGGAATGGCGGGAAGAGGGGGAGGGCTTACGAACCTTACATAAGCGGCGAACGGAAAAGCCACTTCCGGATCCGTATTTTTGTTTGAGCTTGTTTTGTTGCTCTGCTGAGACATTTTGGTCCGCAGTCTTTGGATCATTCCACATGAGCCGGCATAGGTCTGAGCATCAGAGAATGAAACGAAACCCGTGCTTAGCACATGTTAGCTGCGATGAAGGTATCAACAAAGATACAGAGGAGACCAATCTCGACCCGTAATCTTGACAACGTGCACTTAGAGCAGCAGATGCAGGGACGTAGCGAGCGAAGGTGACAGGGACCAGAGACCGGCTGCAAACGCTCTGCTTGATTTCGCCAAATGAGGGCCTTGTTGCAACCACCCGCCAATCACTCGCTCCGGCGCTCAAACTGAGGTTTGTTATTTGTTGAAGCTTCGCAGGGCATCTAAGGGGACGTCGAGAGTCGATTCTCGTGCTAAGGGTGACCGTAGAAGCGGTACGTACCGAAGACGAGGTTGGCCCCCGGGATCTGCACCTGGTAGTACATGGTGGAGCCGGGGCCGGTTCTCCACTGGTCCACGTTGCCGCCCGATCTGCACACGTGGCAGGCGATGCGTGTCAAAGCGATTTTCCCAGTATCGCCTCCTGTTTCCGCTTCGCCGCTCGGAAAACGTGACTGCTTGACCGGACACGATAGAAGAGGTCATGGTCGGATGCATCCGCAACGGCGACTGTTTCTACGAAGTCCAACTGTTACGGTCGCCGCGCAGGGCCACATCATATTGCATGTGCGGCGACCAAGGAGAGCAGTTTTGTTGGGTCGCCAAAGCCAAATGGGCGCTCAAGCCCTTTTCATATTAAATGCGTCGTTTTGGGAATGGTAGTTTGATGAGGCGACTCAGCTGAGAAAGGAGAGATGCTTTGCTTAGTCCAATCGTTCCGGTAAACTGTGAGCCCGATCAATGGTAACAGGGACGGGTGGAGTAAAATCCGCGCATTAGCCTGGTGTGGACAAGTAGAGCGCGTAACCTATCATTCAAGCTTTCCGGTAGGCTCAAAAGCTTACCTAACACTTGCTCCCCCCCCCTACTCTCCCCGCCTTTTCAAAAAACCCCCCCCTCTCACTCTTCTTCCACCGCCTGCCTAGCACTTTCTCCCCCCCCCTCCTCTCCCCCCCTTTTTCAACCTCCCCCTCCCCCCCTTTCCCCTCCCCTGTTCCCCCCCCCTCACCGGGCTTGCAAATCATTAGTATCGAGTTCACGCCTTACTTGGTGGGGGCCTGAGAGGAAGCGCCGATCGTCCCGTTCGGCGCGCCGTTGATGAACTTGGATGCGTTGGCCGGAGTGACGCCGATTGTGCCCAAGTGCGGGCGGAGCGGAACGCGGAACGCGAGCGAAGCGTTGGTGTAGGTGATTCCGTTCTGCAGCGGATAGGGTAGTGATATGTATCACAGGCAGGTTTTACGTTAAATCGACCTGGTGAAGGCAACTGATTGTGCCCATATGAGGGCGGAGAGGAACGCGGAACGCGAGGGAAGCGTTGGTGTAGGTCATCCCGTTCTGCAGCGAAAAGGTCTGCATTATACCACAGGATAGTTTCGCTCTAAACCAAACCTGGCTAAGAGACAGCTAACCAGCTTTTCACCAGCTTCGTCAGGTACAAGGGCATCTAACGGAGTATAAACCCGGGTTTATTTGACCATGAATGTAGGGATTAGAAGCTTGTTCCGAAGGACCAATTGGGTGGATTCCGAGGTCCTTCCGCGGCGGTCCGATGCCTACTCGGAAGGGGCGGCAGAGGAAAACATAAAGAATTGTGTCTTTCGAGCCGCGTGATATTGAAGCAGGAACCTGACTTGTAGACAGAGCCTGATCCCAGAGTCCATGATGAGAAGCTGTTAGAAGGATTCTGGAGTAATTCTGCAACGGGTCACCGCTCAGACAAAGCTCAAAGGATAACAGAAGTTTGTAAGAATACAGCGACATTCTGCATGAATTCCGAATTTTGTTGTGGATTTGATCGTAAAAACAGCACAATAAGCCCATTCAATAAGGACATTCTTACATGGAACAAAGAGTCGAGAGCCGGTTCAACTCACTGCGCCGGAGAGCTGCGATTGGAAGCCATCCGGATACGTTACGGGCTCCGAGGAAATTCCGATGTTAGTGGCGTGCGGAATCATTGCCCCCGCGCCGTTGGGTCTCCCATCGGGACCGGTGGTATTGGGGGACAAGAACTGGTACACGGGGGTGGCCCTGTAAAGAGGGGGAACATACGAGAATGGTCAGGGGAGCGCTTATGTCCGGTCGCATATGAGGTTAGGGCGGCAAACTAATATGGTTTTTGATGGGATAAGAACTGGTACAGGGGAGTAGCCCTGCGGAAAGAAAAGGTAACTGGAGATGCGCTCATTTCTGGTCGCTTATGACGTGTCGGCAGTTCGGCGCTTCAAGGTTGGCGCCCGATAGACAAGAAGTGGTACACCCTGTAAGTTGAAGGGACATACGAGATAGGTCAGGGGAGCGCTTAAGTCCGGTCGCTTATGTCTTATCGGCAGCGCGGCGAACCAAATATGGTTTCCGATATGCACAGACTTTCAAGAAGCCAAGGTGAGTTGGAAACCAAAATGCAGAAGATTTTAAAGGCCAGAGGCTTGAGAGAGCGCGACTCTTTAACGGAGTCCTAATAAGGATAAAGTCCTGAAAGATTGATCATCGAAACACTGGAACAAATTAAACCCATGTCCAGCCTCCAGCTTTCTTAGTTTCGACCTTTTGAAAAAAAAATCTATCAGCGTTCTCAAGTCTGCGTAAAAAGCACAGGTGGCAAACATGATCAAGTAGGCAACGGAGAAGAGGATACGAAAAGAAACAAAGTAGAAGTGTTGATGGGCGGACAGTGTTCTGAAAATCGATTCATAAGCGCTCGTACCATGCGCCAAACTCGTCCTTGGTCACTTCGTAGACGATGGCCGTCGACGGGTTGGTTCCCCCCGCGCGATTGGGCACGTTAAACACGCTCAGCGGGTTGCTCTGAGTGTTGGCGGCAAAGGTGCGTCCCGTCGACGGGTTCTTGCGCGGCTCCAAGGTGAGGATGTCGACCTGCACGTGCCCACGTCATAGCGTATGGTGCGATCCGGCATCGTACGTCCTTCATCAGTCGCTGATAGGTGCGTCCCCGGATAACTTCTTGCGGGGTTCCAGGGTGATTATTTCAGCCTGCACTTGCCCAAGCTTTAAAATATGGTTCTCTCTAGACGGTACTTCTCCATCACGTCTTTCCGATCGGACGGCCCACCTGGAGGATATTACCCAGCCCCACCCCTTATGGGATTACGCGCAAAATCGGACGGTTCAAGAGAAGAAAGATGTATGATCGGACGGCCCACCTGGAGGATGTCCCCCGGCTCCGCACCGCACACTCTGATGGGCCCGGTGATGATGTGGGCGCCGTTTCCGGGAATGGTCGGCACGCTCTTGTTGATGGGGGCGACGCCGTTCGGCCTGCGATTCAGTGCAATAATTTGTTCGTGGTTGGACATGAATGGTTGATTTGCGGTTTAAGATCATCGGCCATTTCGATCTTGAACCGATCGCCTTTTTAGGCTGTTTCAGTCTTCACTTTTCAGCGAGGCCATCCTGATGACCTGAACTTTTGACCCTACAGTCGATTAGAGCCGATCTTACCGGGGCACTCAGTTTGAAGAGTGAAATTTCAGGACGGGCGAACGGAGTTGAGATTTTTTCAAGTTGGCGGCGAATGTCAAAATTCTTTCAATGCTGACTGGTACGACGGGTGTGTTTTGTGACGTCGATCTTACTGATATGTCTACGCCGCTGCGTTTGAGACGTTCGCGAGTCCTCGAAGACGCTGAGCCGCTGGTCCACCTTAACCATGGGACGGAAGGGACGGAAACGAAACGAAGAGCAAAAAGACTGTGGAACGATGGACCCTAAGCTAGGGGTATACTCAAAAACAGACCGTACTTCTTGTCAAAAAGAGCCCGCCCATTCCGCAGGAGATCGCTGGTTTTGGGAACAACAGGATGAATGATGCGAATTTCGAGCAATTGAGCAGGCAAAGGAGGAGAATAACTAGAGCGTGGCGCAAAGGCTCACCAGTTGAAGATGTCTTCAACGCCCGGGTCCCCCCTGCAGAATGGCGGAGAGTGGGTGAGAGAGCGCCTTGTAACCTCTTTCTCAAATTACTGATGTCATATCACCTCAGAGATAGTCAGCTACTGCTGTCAGAGACGATTCTCGTAGGCTATGATGAGTGTGGTTGCTATGTAATAAAAAGTGCGGTTACGTCTTGGGGCTAAAGACGAGAAACTTCGTCCCATTCCTGGCTCAAAGACGCGGTTCCACGCATGTAACAAACCAAGTCAATAAATCATTCAAAGGCGTGCTTCTCGCTCGCCAGGACGACTTGGAAGCTGCAAAAGCTTTCGTAAAGCTTCACCGAACTTGTACAGTCAGGGAGGCTTGGCGATCCAGAATAGGAGGACCCTGCTAAGTGCGGCTCGACCTTTCAAAGGACAGCTTATTGGCTGTCATACTCAATCAGAACCCAAACACGGGAGTGACGTCAGCAGACCGCTTACCTGACCATCTTGGCGTAGTCCTGCGTGGCCTGGTGCGTGACGCACTCGGCGGTGATGATGTCACCGCTCTGCACGTGGGCCACCGCCGGGAAGTCGGGGCTGAAGATTCCGCGTCGGACGGTTTTGCTGGAGGCAAAAAACAAGGGTTAGTCCACTTTTCGAAGAAGAGATCCTGTGTTGGAAGATACCGCGCCGGACGGTTTTGCTGGAGGGAGAACAGACGGGTTAGTAGACTTTTGAAAGTAGAGGTGCTAAACTTTGAAGATTCAGCACCGGACGATCTGCTGAAGTGAGAACAGAGGGGTTGGTACAGTTTCAGGCTTAACGAGTTTGTGTTTGAGAATTCCGCGCCGGACGGTTTTGATGGGGAGAGGAAAAATGGGGTTAGTCCACTTTTCAGAAATAGAACGTGAGTCAACTCTTCCCTAACTCGTTTTGAAACAGAGAAGGTCAGTCCACTTTTCAGAAATCGAGAAAGTGTATTGAAGAAATGGGCTCAAGTGGTGCTGAGAAAAGTTGCTTGCAAACAAATGCATCCGCTACAGCTTCGCAACTTCAAAACTGCCTTTAGAAAATCGCGAGGGAGGGGAAACGGAATGGCTCTGGACATTGTGGGGTTGTTACTGAGAACCTCTCAATGTGGGGGGCAGTGCCGGGCCTGGAGTCTGATGGGTCCGCTTATCATCCCAGCTGGCTGGGAGTGAAAAACGTGAAGAAACTCTGGAGAAACGGATTGAATCGTCTCCAAGAGTTGTTTGAATTGCAGAGAGTTCAGGCGAGAGTTTGCACTTGGAGTTTGGACGGCGGCTATATCGAAAGAAGCAAACTTGATTCGTAATATCCAATTGATTGAGATGGACTTTGCAAGGAGAATTCGTTTCAAGTAAGGAAATCAGAGCTTGAAAGCTAGTGCTGAGAAGGTATTACTATAGAATGTCGACATCTCAAACAGCTGATATGCCCAAGAGCTACAGGTAGGTGAAGGGTTCTGATGAATCAAAACTTAGGTGGACAAGCAAGAAAGCAGCAACCTTGTCCTGAGCTGAGATAAACTAGTAAAGAATTACATTCTCTACATAAGGGGCAAAGTCGACCTCCAGATTCTCAATGTTTCCACATGTGACTGTGTGCAGGTATTGAGAACTGATTCCAACATACTCGTATCAACCCACTGATTGCTTTTCCACAAGCTGCTCTTTCAAAGCTGTGTGATTGTTGAAGAAATCGAGTGATGGAAGTAAACCGGTAAGATTTTCTGCCAAAGCCCCTTTCTGAGTGGTGATTCTCTGAAAGATTAGCAAGCTTGCAAGGCGATATGTGCCTCCCCACCATCGATACTATTAATCAACATGCTTTCTCTGGTACAAAAGTAACCTTCACGTCCCAGACATCACTTCTCCTTGGCTACTTCGGGCTCTTTGATTTGGCAACAGGCCTGCCTTAGTAGAAGGGGGCTTTTAGTCGAGAGAATTCTCAGACGAGTTCAAAACCCCTGAACTCGCCCAGTGATTCATATTATGCTGGGAAACGTATTGCGGGCAAGGCCCAGAGCTGGGAGATCCAGAACTGCTGCAGTAACACTGCATTCTTAATAGTGATGTGAGTGGAACATCTTCGAATACGCAGAACTGAACAATTCTCGACTTACCTGGACACGTTAAAAATGACAACATGTAATGCTGACACTTCTCTAGCTACTATTTCCACCCAATCCCATAGCGCCTGTCAAAAGGGAACCCACTGTTTGTATCCAGAACTCGGCTCAATTGGGCCAAGGCGCTAGGCTCTGTCGCTGCGCAGCGTCAAGCAACGTAGAACCGCAACCCCTCCCATTTCGACATGGTTTGTGTTGGAGTTTCAACAAGACCAAATCTCAGCTCAACACACTTTTGCTCATGCATAAACTTTACAAAAACAAAGACCAGGAGTGTGAGCTCAGATTTGCACACACCTGGTCGCATAAAGGTAGGTCGTGCTGGGCATCGCGCAGTCGCCGTCCGTCGCGCTGCTCGAGGTGGCATTCACACTGGTCGTCTGCTTCAGCTCACGGCGCGCCCCCGAGGCGTCCACAGGGCACAGTGTGAATGCGCCCAAAAGTAGAGCCAGCACCAAAAGGGGGGATGCGGCCCGATAGCCCGCCATGATAGTCGCTGGAAGAGGAAGCAAGCTGACGTTTTCGCGCAATGCTAGTGGTCAGGGAAAAGAGAAGGGGCTGTCGATCGTTGAAAACGTGGTGCTAGTTTCGGTGGAAATGCGGAGGACAATTCCTGATCGCTTCCAAGGACTGGTGCATTTGGTTTGATCAGATGGATGTTCCGTAGCTGATCTCTAATGGACGAGCGTCGCAGCCTGATTCGTGATCTTTGGATCAAGGAGCTCACGCTAGCTTTTGGCGTTTTGCCCACGGAACTTTGTGCTGTGGAATGTGGATCTGGGTACAAAACATTGCAGTTTGCAACTTTGCAGAGCCTGGAGGCATTTTTTCAGACCGGTCACTTTCGGGAGGTTGCATAATCACGAATGTCAGCAGTCTGCCGACTGAGGCCCAACTCCTCTCTTCCGACAGCAGGCTGGCAATGGCGGATTGAGTCCAGGGTTTCTTACGGCTCGCTGTAACAAACTACTGAATAAGCTTCCAAGCAATTATGTTGAAGCTTCGACAGCTTACTCGTACTGACCTTATTCTCAAACACTGATTGATATATCGTCGGAAAATGTGAAACTTGTCGCGCCGACCGTGTTACCGAGGTGAGAACGTCATGTGTGGGAGGGTCACTCAATTCGTGTCGCCGCGGGCGGCGGCGGCATCTGCTGAAACAATGATTTTGCCACGTGGCTCCTGTGGGCAGGTCGCCGCGTCATGGTGGACCGTCATTTTGGAGATTCTAGACTAATCGACGGCGCGAGTGAGATCCCCTCGAAGAGGATATGTTACTGCTCCAATCATTGGCCTCGACACACAGCCCATGGAGTCCAGACTGCCACTACACAAGCTGATGATCGACCCGAGTTCCAACTTCAGCATTGAACAGCGTGGTTGCGCTGCGCAATTTGTCATTTGCATAACTCGGATACGGTTAGTATATCCGAATCTGTCGAATGCGCACTTAGCAATGTCACGGATACATACTGACGAGAATGCATGAGTATGATGTAGTGTGCATGCTAGAATTAACGATTGCCCGGCTAGTGGCAAAATTCAGAGCCAACGGCAAAAACAGCAGATATTACGCAACCTAAGTGCAACCGTGCATTGCACACATGATGAGTTGGACCGAAAACTGCATGTATGCAATTAATTTATAGGCTTTTGCACTGCAACATGTTTGATTACGATTGACGCTATATAGTACGGGGATAATTAGTCCCTGACATCAACCTGACATCATGCACGCAATTCGGCGCATACGATTCAATCAAGGTATAACTGCACGAGTGGAGTCTCGGTGATCGACAATTCTAGCGTGAATAGCGGTGCCTCATATTGCAAACACACGTAGAAATGCTTGAAACAGATTGGCATGAGCACGGCATGTGATTGAACCGGAGAACGTGAGAGGCTACACTTTGGATAGACTCAGAAGCTCTAATGCGCATTGTGCCCGATGTACAAAACCCTTTCACGAGCCTACGTCTTCGATCCCCTGAAATATTTGTCCCAACTTCTTTGTCATGATGTCATGCCCAAGTCCCTCATGCGTCCGATCGCGTTCTTTGCTTGCACGTTGGCCGGCTCCAAGACCAAAGCGTGCTCAAAATCTGCACGCAGCAATGCACTCCAGCTTAGACAACAACCGAATTCCTTGATCGTCCAGCTGGCTCGGTGCTAGAGAACCGTCCAGAAAAGGCGAGGAATGTGCGTAATGTGATATTGAAGGACACGGGAAGAATGGTAAACCGAGCGACTTCCCAAAAGAAGGAGCCCAATATGACAAACCAGACAGAAGCAAGTTCAACAAGCCAAGAGTGCCTTCCATTCTCAGATGACGTAGCCCGTCATTTTGTCTATCACCCCGTTCGCAAAGTGAGAGCATTTAGCCCCTGTCAAAATGATTGTAACATGTAACTCATGCATATAATAAGCAGAACCCGAAGACTTCCCCCATTCCCAGAAGCAGGGGCGGTCAGAGGAGGCTGGTTGCGAATACTTTGCGAATACTCAAATGCTGTGACGTGCGAAATGGATGCTCGGCTCACCTTGTAATGCTTGGTCGTACGCCCCTATTTGTTCTCGCGTGAACCCTCGTCTCAGCAACGCCTTGACGTTCTGCGTTCGGAGAGTCGAAAGGGCTTCAGAATTAGATATCGCGGCACCAGTAGTAGCTTTCAGCAAGGTACAACTCACCAGTCGGAACCCCCAAAGGTTGTTACAAACCCTCACATACGTCGCCGTCTATATTACAACCCTTTCAGATTGCTCAGGAAAGAGAACTGAAACGTAATGCGTGCCGGGGGTGTACAAACTAAAAACGTGCTATGATGTTATGTGGAAACTCCCAAAGGCTGGCAAAGATGATCGGCGCAACTCCGGACGGACTGATGCGAAAGCTTCAACGACTTTTTTGTACGCGGCTCTCTTTGGCAAAACCAGACGCCAGACGGTAACACCAGGAGCTATCAAAGTGAAACGAAGGCCATTGACCCTCACCTTCGGATCTAGGTTCAGAGCCTCGGTGCAAGCTGCCTCCGCGTCTCCATTCCTGAAAGACAGCCGACGAACGAAGATAGATGAGAACGATGACGTCGCAACATCGGGGAAACCAAAATAAGAACAGACTCATCTGTCGATGTTCAATGCGAGGCGCCCCGTCACATGCAAAAAGGAGCGGTTCAGACGCTGGCAAACCTGTGCGGCCATTGAAACAGCCCTTAAACGTAGACGGAAACGAAAGCACAGACCCCAACACGCATCTGAAAGCCGTATTGCAACGAGTGAAAGCATCTCGAACGACGCGGTTCCTTTAGAAGAAAAGACTCAAGATACATCGGCCCCGTTGCAGCCTTAATTAGGCCAAGCTGGCGTCAGCAAGCGAGAGGGATTTGTAAAGCCCTGTTGCTCGACGCCCTAGCGAAACGTGATACCAGGAATTTACTCTCTCGTTGTCTCGCTTTGCGAAACTGCGCACGTTTCACGATCCTGCCATTCCCGCTGCTTACAAGCGCAGCTCCGCCGACCTTGTTGCAAAAGCGTCCAGATCCTCACCGTCCTAGTTGCATGAGCGCCAGTGCTTTATTGCTGAAGTAGGTCGCGTTCGAGCGATCCAGCCGAATGGCCTCGTTGTAGTGCTTCACCGCCTCCACGTACCGCTTCGCTTTCAAGGCCTCGTTGCCCTACGGCGCAAGCGACAAGCAGGTTTAACAAAAACCCTAAAACTGGTTTCTCCTTTGATTTCTTTTCTCTCCTCCCTCGCTCCTCCAAAAACCGAAAATAATTTCGAGTCGGCCATCTTAGTTTGTGATTAAGCCCTTGGTGTTAGTCTCTTCGATCCTTCCGTCCTTCCGTCCTTCTTTGTTGATTTCTGGAGTAAGAGCGGAAATAATCTCGGGCTAACCTCTTATTTTGAGGAGCCAACCTCTTATTTTGAGGATCGCAAGGTCTGTGCGTGCAGACGCAGTCGACTTCACCAACGGCATTCGAGAGCTCTCGACCTTTAGACAAATAGCCACGCCGATCTGAATGTACTTATGATGTTACAAATGTACCATACTTTCGGGTGAGAACCAAGCTCAATGATTGCAACGATCCGGGTCGTTTCGAACGCCATCGAATGCAAACACTCCAAGGCTACCAATCGCAAGCTATTCAACTCAGAAACACCTAGAGGTATAAGAAAACCAATATTGCCTGCCACCAAAGAGAAACGAGTTCAGAGACTAGGCACACGCCCGCACCTTGGTTTTCGCCTCCTCTGCTCGGTGCTCCGCTCCCCGCGGCCCCGCTTCTCGCCCCCCCCTCTTCCAGTACATCTCCGCCACTTTGGTGACCCCCCTGGAAAGTTCGACCGCCGTGTCCAGCAGCATCGCGTCCGTTCCGTGGCCGCTCAGCACCGAGAACGCCAGCGGATTCCCGTCCTCCTTCCCGTTCTCCGTCCCCATCGGAATGGTCACCTGCAGCAGGCCAGGGCCCACTTGATCATATCATGAACGCTCCCGAATTCCTTTTTCCTGCCTTCTTCTTGCAAGAAATTATCGATACGGGCAACGTACACTTTGAGCAAGCGCCTATATGGAGGTGACGCCGAGCATTTCACACGAGCTCATGAGCGTTTTGACCCCGTGGTGGAAATGCGCCACCCACCCCGACCACTAGAGCAGCCAGGTTTCTTTGCCGTTAGAAGTCCATAGCCCTTTGTGCTGGTCAAACAAGTAAGATACGAAGGCTTCATAGTTTCATGACTTCAGATCAAATGAATGGAACACCGCTCAGGTCTCCAGCCTCGCATCTTTGCGTCGAGTCCACATATATTCGTTTCTCTCCGTTTCTACTCGATGGACCCTTGAACCATCAAGCTTATCCAACGGTTCCGAAGACTGCGGGATGGCATCGCAGATTTTGGTCGACGCCAAAGCTCTTCTGCAAAGACCCAACGGTCTAAAAAAGTGCGCTCGCAATCTAATTGCGAACGCAGTTTTTCAGTCTCAAGTCGACGCCAAGCTTACCTGCGGAAAGCCCCCAAGGCTGGCAATGGCCACAAGTTGCATTGCTCGGTTCCGCAAATCGTCTAGGGACTTGGGCGGAGAGTTCCGTTTTGGGGGGGCGCCGGGGGAGGGGGGGAGGATCAGCACCGTGTCGTTCTGCAGCCGAAGAACTGGCGGTTAGCTCAAATAAAAGGCCTACAATCCTAAAAACAAAAAGGGGGGTCCGCTTCTGACCGAGACGGAGGGGAGAGCAGCGGGGTCAACCTTCTTCAGCTGGAGAACCGGGCAATCAGTGCTGAAAAGAAAGGGCCTTCGAAGTTCGTGGTCAAATGAGCAGAGTCGCTTATTAGAGAATTGGGGGCGTCGGGTGAGGGAAGAGAACGTGAGCCCGGTGTCACTCTGCATCTTAAGAACCTGACGGGAAGGCGTGATTTTAGAAAACCTAGATTCTTTCTGATCAAGAGGGGGTTCGCTTGCGAGGGCGCGGAAGGAGGGGGAAGCCTGAGCACGGCAGTTTATGCTGCTGACAACTAGCGTATTGTTGAAAGCTGGAGGGATCTGCAAACAACGACGGAGCATACGCATTTGGTAAAAGCACTCAGGCAAGACCAGTCTAAGAAAATTTACCCAGGTAAGAGCAGTCACACTTTGGTTAAACCAGCCAGGCAAAAGTTGATTTAGTCTTGACTAAATCAACTACTACTTGGATCAGACTTACTGTGAGCAAAGCGTCCAGCGCAGCGCGCAGCTCTCGCCGCACTTGCGCCGCCTTCTTGGCTGTCTCCTCGTTCGCGCCCAAAGCGGCGTTCACGCGGGACGCCACGTCGGGGGCCATGTCCGGCTTCGCTGACGTCACCCACTCCCCGTGGGCCTGCTTGAACTCCCATCTGGAGGGAGTTAATTGTTAGTATGGGGAACCCATGGAGGTTTGATCCTTACGGGCAGTGCTCACAGTGGCAGCCTTTGGTGAGACAAGGGCCACTTGCTGTGGAACGACACTTCACTCTTTAGTTCGATTGTCACAACGAGGAATTTGACCAATGTTAATGGAACCCGCTCGCTCGTGCACCATTGCCATATGAATGTACCCATTGAGAACTCGCCATCCGAAGTACGTCAACGCTTCTGTCTTGTGCTTGACCCATGAGTTGCGAGGAGCGGCCTTCTTTCAAAGTTCAGCGGCTTCCGACCAGTCCGTTAGAAACAGCCCCATATTCCACAGAGGTTTCAAGGTGTATTGTTTCCATATGGATTCCTTTCTGCTTACACAAAATATAACAGGTGGTAGGAGGGCTGAGTATCTCCCTGCAGCGAGCAAAGAGCAAACCCAGTCTGAAACTTTCCCAAATCCTTCCTTTGCCTCGGCATCGCAGACTCCGGCTCAAGCGCGTGTCGCCTCCCAAAAGCCCAACTGCCTAGCGGTTGATCAATGCATTGAACGGAACATCCTCGGGAAAACTCTGCTTCAGGTGCAAATTCAAATCGATCCTCCTGCAGAATACTTATCCCCCCCCGCAGTCGCAAGCTCACCCTTGCAGTCCGCGCATTGCTTCCCGGATGCCCGCGACCGCTTCCTCCCCCGTCATCCCGTCCTTGCCGTCCCGCGCAAACTCCCGCAACGACGGGACCTTGCTCGCAAAGAACTCTCCGATTCGCGTTCGCTCCACCCGTGCGGCTGCGCAGATTCGGAGAGTAAGAGACAGTTTAGGCAGCGCAACTCCATGCCAGTGCCTTCAGGTCTGCCAAACTCCCTCGTTCTGGACGGGTGTGCTTGTCTTTCTAATGCTCTTTTACCCCCCTTCAGAGTGACAAAACGTCCTTTACGTGGCTGTCAGCGAGAAGAAAGCTACAAGACTCCGCCTCAAAAAGAACCAAGGACATGAACCCAAAAACAATTGTGGTTATACAAAGCAGCCCCGAAAATCAACAAACCTTTTAAGGGGACTCTAAAAGGATGAAAACATTCTCCTCAGCGAATGGCAAAACCGGAAAACGACCCCAATGACCCAAAACATCCAGCGAGTGTAGCAACAGCAGAAATACTTCTACGAACGCGGAATCAGATTTCAGAGTATCATATGAAGGAAGCAAGCAGCACTCACAGGCGTTGAGCTTTGCGAGGGTGCCAGTCACTGCTGCGATGACCGGTTCCCGTGGGGCGGTGGACAGGCCGAAGAGGTCCTCCGCGAAAATGACGCGCTGCGCCCGTTTCGGAGGGGTCTGGGGGGTAGGGAGGAGCATCGCACCGACCAAGCGCAGGAGAGAAGCATCGCGGGCGAACCAGCCTGTGGAACGAGGGGCGAGAGTCGGTGTGACGATCGGTTTTCGCAAGCAAGTACTGAAGATAAGATTAATGAGGAGACGGAGAGGAAGATCCAGGTCGCAGGAGCGATGACACAGCAAAGTGAGAGTCTGGTAGATAATAAAGTGAATCATAAAATGTTAAACACCTTGCGAAAGATAAGTAGCACGAATGATCCTTCAAACCGGCTTCACCCTTGTCTCGAAGGTGTCGGCATGGTGATCCGACGTCCGGAGCAGTTGCAAACGAGAGAGTGTGTTTAACAACGTACGAGAAAAGACGTCAACGAACAAAAGAGCTCTTACGCCTTTCCTCACCTACGGCATCGAGACTCGGCGACATTGGGACGACACCAGCCGCAGATACGCTTCCGTGCGACGGCCGGAAGCTGTAGACCCCATTGTACGCCGCCGGTATTCGCAGGCTACCCGCTGTATCCGTGCCTGTGCGTCCAATCAAAGTGGTCACTCCCAGCATAGACGCAAATCCATGAGGGATCATGGAGAGGGAAAAGCAGAGACAGACAGCCGGCGCATACACAAGCCGATCTCAAGCTCGTTGGATGGACTGGTGTATCGGCTCTCAAGTCGCTTGAAAATTGATCGCCAAACTCATCACACCTCCGAGTTACTTGAGAGTGTGGCAAAACTTCCGGTTTGATTACAACCCTCGATGCTCGTGACAAGGAGACGAACAAACCTCTGTTCCATCACACAATTCCTTGTATTACTTGAATAACGAAACGCAATGGCGGCCATTGCTTGAGAACACTCCAAGAAGATGCAGAGGAGATATGTGCCTCCACCCACTGCACCGGCCCCGGAGCCTATCCAGGGGCTTGAAAGGCAAGAATCGTCACACTTCACATGCAAACTCTGATAGATTGCAAAACGGCCTCCGACTTGGATCCTGTATGCTTTTCGCCCGTATTGCGTCCCTTACCACCCCTCCATGCCATCGTAGTCTTCGTCAACGGACTACCAAAAGCGAAAATACCATCCCAGCTGTCACGCCGCTGATTCGAATTCTGATGGATCATGCAGCATCAAACAACACTGCAGAATCAGAAGCACATCATTTTCCCAGCCCCAAGTTCTCCTCCGTTTTCATCGTGGGTTCTTACCGATTGCAAAGTCCACTACCCCGGCCGCCACCGCTGCTGCGGATCCGCTCGACGAACCGCCTGGCACGCGGTCAGGGGCTGCGCTGTTGAGGGGGGTCCCGTAGTGCTTGTTCTCGCCGTTGATGCTGAAGAAAAAATGCCACACGGTATCAGAGTTGGACACACCTTAGTGAAACAGGTAACAAGGACTCGGTCAGAAGCTCTTGTTGCGAAGATCACGAGAAGTAACAAGTAAAGACGGTAACAAGAGTTTCGCGACTACAAGCGCAATCAAACACACCAAATGACAGGGTCCACAACCTCCCCTGTCAAATCCACAAATGGCAGTGCGGCCGAGGAATCACGATTCACGACCAGACTTATCCCCACTGCAGGCGCAACTCCTTTCAAAGATGCCCCTTACTGCACATATCATATAAACCCACCCTCTTAGACTTTGATTGACTTACTTCTAGAAATTTGAGAGATTGGGCCTGTCTTTACCTGAACGCCAGCTCATCCATGTGTGTTTTCCCCACCAGGGTGGCGCCGTTTCGCAGCAGGGCTGTCACCACGTGCGCCGTGCTCTTTGCCTCCTCGTGCGTCGCTCTCCACGTCGGGTTGCCGAAACCCGTCACGTGCCCCTCCACATCAAAGCTGCACGTGCAGGGGGGGTGGACCAGGTCTATAAAGGAGCTCAATTGTCATACTCTTGAGGACGGCAGAAGTAATCTAGCATTATCTGTCAACGAGAGTTTCACTCGCCAGGCTGAAACTACCAGCAGGATCTTCAACTAACTAGAAAATAAAGTCGCTAGTCCGCCACTTCCGTGCTAAGGGCCCCATCTTGCGAATCAACACCAAACTGCCGCATAGGTTCCAGGATTTCGCAGCATTGCAATTACGAGGTCATCCGTCCGATGAGTTGACTTTTTTTCAGATCGTAACTTTGAAGTTGTGGGAGGGTGTTAAAAGAAGTGCACCGAAAAGAGACCATAACAATCGTGGTAATGGTGGGGCAAAGCTGCGACCACTTTCAAGCAAATTGCATGCGAACCTTGATTCTTGCATGTGCCCACTTTTAAGGGTTTGACTGCCATACATGCAGGTTTAAATTGGAGCAGGCATTCGGTCAAAGGGCCAGGGAATAGTGGAGAAGTAGCCTAAGAAGTCAGCATTGCTCGCTCATATCGACCTTACATCTCTTCATGAACCACTCTTTGAAATTTGATCGTCACATCTCGGCACAGAAGTCCAAAAGAGGAGTGAAACCCTCACCTGAAGGCATTTGGTGGAAAGTTGAGACCCGTGTTTGCAGTTGGCAGATGACATCATCAGAAAATTCTCAAACACCATAAAAGAGAAGCGCGCAGCTTCTTCACACATGCATAAGAAGATCTGTCATCTCAACTCACATGTCCTTCGCCGCAAACCGCAGCCCCGAGAGAGGGAGCGGGGCAAGCGGCGGCAGAGGGTTTGGCGATGGTTGCACCTCAAACTCCTCAATAAATGCATTGAGCTGCCTCTCTTCCGGCTCCTTCTTCTTTTTGGACTTGAGATAGAAACCCAGCAGTCCCAAGGATACAATGATAGCGGATAGCAGAGGCACCGTCGAGCCACCAGGGGACCCCATTGCGATGAGCCAACAACTTTTGCAGTGCTTTGTTGCTCAGCGCCTGTGCGCCACCCTTCGCAGATCTCCCTTCTCCTCGTGATTTTTTCCAGCTGCCCAGCTCGAGCTCGAGTGGTGCTCTATTCTGATCTGATGAAATTCCTTTCAGAAGGACCATGTATCATGGCATGACCAGGATACTGACGCCCGCGTATCCTCTTCATAAGCGGATTGTCGAGGTATGGTTTTCCCGTACGTCTATATTCCCACCTCAGTCACAGATGGAGGCAGGAAATTGCCAGTAATGACAAGGCCGTATGCAGGAGGCTTGGCCGCTTATGCAATCATCCTTTGACAACAATAGGTAGCCTATAACAGGAAATGCCTCCTTCCGAAGATACACATTCCCTGACTCCTGACTCCTGAGCCGAGGACCCAGACAAGAGGGGGCGCCACATTGCTGAGCGCTGCATTGGCACCATAGCAACCATGGCGTCTTTCCCCCGAGCCAGTCATGTGACAATCCTCTGCCAGCTTGTCTTCATTGCTGCCTGCATCTTGGCTTCGTGCGTAGAGGGCGTCGATTCCTCGTCGGTGGTGGATGTCTTTCGGATGGTCCAGTATGACCTGGGGGGAAAGCCGCTGGGGTCTAGAAAAGCGGGTTTGAACCAGCATGTCAGCTCAGGGTTGGCGCTGCCAGGTGCAGATATTGCTCGGGCTACGATCGTGATGCCAGTGGGGAGCATCAATGAGACCCTCTTCAATGGTAAGTGTCACAATTTCTTTTCTGATGTGGAAGTACATTGTAGAATAAATGAAAGGTGCGATGGCCAATGTGGCGCCACTGTAAGAGACAGGACATTTGAACTTCCAATAAAAGCTATTGAACGCAGATCCGCTTACAAATTAGTTCTTTTTGCACTGGATGACCGTGGATTAGTTTCGACTTGAAGAAAGTATGTATGCCTAACATTTAAAGCGGTGAGACCAACAGGGCCCGATATTTCCACTTGAGGTCCGCAACTGATGCTCATTCTTGCCTGAATCCTTCACAAAGTGCCCTCTTTGTGATTACATCATCACCAGAGCGTTGGTGTGCTGTTTGCGGTGCAGAGGTGTTGCAAAAAAGAATACACGTTGGGAGCCTGCTCTTCCTGTTACCACGAAATTATGGCGCCCAAGACGACGAGGAAGGTGCGAAGGATGCACACAATCTGGCGGCGCTTGAGCAGAAGCTGATCCAGGCCAACCTGGGGGTAAGCTTACCACCTCTTCCCTTACTTGACTTCATATCTGCATCAAAACGTTCTTGACTTGCTTTCATGCCTCTGAGAGATTTCCAAGCAAATTCCTGCTACGCCTGTGCACTTATCAGCTTATCTTAGATCTCTCCTTCCGCTCCAGGTTTGAAGTACCATTGGCAAGCTTGGACTTGCCAATTGAAAGGATCTTTAAGATTGGTTTGTCCGGTGGATCTTAAGAGTCGTTTTATTGCAATGATTTGAGCAATGATCGATTCAAGGCAGGTTGGATTGCTTGTTCGGAGCACTGCATAGATGTCCTTGGTGTTGAAGACATTCTGCGCTTTCGGTATGGTAGAAAGACAGTGTTCTCTACTACCGAGAGATAATTCAACGTCCCCGACAAAAGGCGTGGATGAAATTCCCAGGCTTTGTAATGAGCCTCATGATCCCAGGCTTTCACCTGCCCCGCCCTGAAGCCTGACTGGCTTCTATGATTGGGCAGGTGCCAGTGTATTTTGCGTATAAAAACGAGGTTTTTGCTGACATCCTGAGCGAGCTCAAAGCAAATGACGAGGCTGGAGTCCCTGCGAGCGCAACCAGCGGTGGTTATCGGTTGGTGGTGAAGACGCCGGAAGGAAGGAAGCTTCCGGCGCCAACGCTGGTCAACATTCAGGTGGGGCTGCGAAGTTTCTTACTGAGCATAAAAACAAAATCATTGCAAAGCAAAGGCCATGAAGCAGAGTTTGGATCCTAGGAAAACGCTGAAAGGGTGGGCTTGCTTAAGTTCAAGTTCTCAATCTTATTCTAAACTCCGATCTGGGAACATCAACAGCGACAAGAGTATCTATACGTCTTCCCAATGACAATCTGCTATGCTTGGACAAGCCTGAACGTCAAGCAACTGCACAGGAATGACTTACATCTTGTTCAGAGTAAGAAGACCTTCTGAACGCACAGACTTGATTGTTCTCTGCCATCAACAAATGCGGGGGCTAACCCTCAACTCGAACTCGCTCCCCTGCAGGGCTGGCTTCGAGGCGCCCTCCCGTCAAACTCTCAGCCTTCTGCCATTCAAACCATTGCTATCGTGGCCTCGTACGACACATTCGGGGCAGCCCCGGGCCTTTCGTTCGGCGCCGGCAGCATCGGCACTGCGGTGGTAGCCCTTCTGGAGCTCGCGCGGCTCTTTTCGAAATTGTATGCGAGCGGAGCTACGCACGGAGGGTACAACCTGCTGTTCCTGCTGACTGGAGGGGGACCGTACGATTATGACGGGACGAAGCAGGTGAGCGGAATGCTTGGTCGTTCCGATGGTGCAGGCGACCCTGAACGGAGGGAGTGTGAAAGAGAAATGCAAAGAGCGTCACAGGATGTCAGTTGCTTCCTGTCCATTGGGCAGTTCAGCGTCGACCTTCCTTTTGGTTACTTCTAGTCTGCTCCGTGTAAAGCAGTCTGACACTCATGTGCCGTTTGGAGGGGTACCATGGCTTCTCCATCAGGTGCCAGGGATGCCGTTAAAAGCAGCTGAAGTCTTCACGAGTTTCGGCGTTCCCCAATCAGAGCCTAACCCACAACACTCGGTTCACGAACGTAGCCACATTTTCGGGGAATGGAAGTGCGTGGCTACATGCCACGCTCTCGAAAGATTGGAAGTGCGTGGCTACATGACACACTCTTCAAGGCCTCCTCTTAAAACGTCCAACAAGCCAATGAACGGCTTCAGAAACAGGTGGAAGGACGAGAACGAGTCTGACCTTGTTGTCCCGCTCCGCAGTGGCTGTCGAGCCAGGACAACCGGCTGCTCGAGACGGTCGAGTTTGCGCTGTGCCTCGACGGTCTGGGCGCTTGGGGAGACGGCGGCCTGAAGCTCCACGTTTCTCGGCCCCCGAAGGAAGCTGCAATCCAGGCACTTTATAGCACGTTCACGGAGGTTGCGGATGGGTTCGGGATTCCGCTTGAGATCGTGCAGAAGAAGGTTAACCTGGGAAACCCGCGGGTGAGTTCTCGGTTCCTGAGTACTCAAGCCCCCCTAACAGGCGGGTGTACTAACGGCCTTCGTTAGTGCGAACACTACGAACGACGGCCGCTCTGCCCCTCTTCCTTCTCTTGACGGAATTCTGTTGGACTGGCTGCGTCAAACATTATCTTGCTCAGCCGTTTTCGAAACATGCACACCTCGAACTACTACACATGCATTTGCACTGCATCAAACACAGTCTTTCTACTTTAGTTCTAGAGGTTTCTTCTTCCCACTTCAATCATTAGGAACTGGCTGAGCGCGTTCTTACACGAGGTCATTCCTACCATTCAATCAAGTCTCCGGAAAGGCGGGAAAATGTTGGCCTGCAATTGGATTATCAAGTCAGGAGGACCGAAGTCACGTCTCCTCATCCTTTCGGGTGCACGCCAGGTTTCGAGACTTGATAATTTTTCTGACGTTCGTTCTGGGACGTCCCCTTGTCATTCTCGCTGCGCGCCAAGTGCTGAGGACTATCATTGAAACGTTTACTGAGAAAACTTGATTAGGGTATAGGCATAGGGTATTAGGTATAGGGTATAGGGTATTATATTATATACATATAGGTCCCTATATGTATATATTGTATAATAATACCTATAGGTCCCTATATACCTAATAGGTCCCTATATGTATATATTGTATAATAGGTCCCCGTGTCTTTCTCGCTGCGTGCCAGGTGTTCTGGGAGCACGAGCAGTTCTCCCGACGGCGCATGGTGGCGGGCACGCTGTCCGGCCGCCCCGCGCCCCCCGAGTTCCTGGAGGACACCGGGGGCATTGCTGACACGCGCGCTAGAGTAGACCCCGCTGCGGTAGCGAAAGCCGTCAAGTTCGTGGCAGAGAGCCTTGCTGTGAGTTCCATCGATTGCGCTTCTTGTTTCCTGGCGGCGCTTTCTGCTTGAAAGGACTTGAGCGACTCTGCTTTTAGATTGACAGTCGGCTGGATTGGAAGCGGTTGCTGAAGACTCAACGCGTATTGGCTGACTCGACTGCCACCGGCTTTGTATCTCGTGTCCACTTGTGAGCAACATCAAAAGGCGATTCGTAAGGAGGAGAACACTCATCCAAAAACTCCTTTCAATTGCACTCAAGTTCGCGAGCTAGGTATTATTTTGCCATTCGAGGCTTTTTTCCTACATCAGATAATTCAAGTCTCTCAGCGTTGTGATCCGATTGTTGTCTTGTGTTGCAGAGGCACATTTACGGATCAGGTAGCGTGGAGGTTTTTGCGGACAACACTAGCCTGGCCGTGAGCACGGAGTTCGTGGCGCACTGGCTGGGCCTGCTCGGGAGCACGCCCCGAGTGGCGGCGTTCCTGTCAAAAACGAGCCCCATAGTCACGGCTCTCCAAAAGGTGAGCAGCAAGAACGAACTGGGTGTTGGACGGGCAAGATTCAGGCATGGGGCCGATGCCTCGGTTTCGAACACGGTTCTTCACAGGGGTTCCACAGGGCAAGTCTTTTGCTCTTGTCCAGGACAAACGAAAGATGCAACTCGGCAGGAAGTCCCCGCAACATTGCAAGATCCACATAGACTGTGTTCGAAGTGTTCTCCAATGCGACTGCCACACGGGTACAAAGACGACACTTCGGTTCAGCAGACATTGAGTCCCCTTCGAACATGGCAGGAGCGGTGATGTTTATCGATCAATCGCACTCTGTGCTGTTTCTTGGGTATCTGCTGCATTCTGGAAAGTAGGAGCACCTCGCACCAAATGCTTCCAAGTGCTGCATGTCATTGCACCTCCGCATATCAACTTTGGAGATGCAGGACGCGCTCAGGCCTTGGACACAGGTTAAGGTATTGACCGGCGTTGAATCTGTATTTTCTTGCAGCAATTGTCCGAGTACGTGGGGGAGGTCTCGTTTCACGCCGCCAAGCTCGAGAGTGACCTTGTCATGTACGACGCTTCCACGGCAAAGATGAACATCCATAAGGTGACCGCTCGGCCTTCCACTCCGTTTCTCATTCAGAAACAAGCATGCCAATGTGTGACTTTACATTGAAGGGTGCTTTCTATTTTGAAGATGTCACGCAACAAAGTCCCGGCCACTTGAGACGTCTCCCAAGCTCATGCCGCTAGTTCATCCCGAGCTTTTTGAGAGTTGGAATTGATTTCTGCAAGCTTCTTGCAGGTGGCTAGCATGACCTTCGACATCTGGATCCTGCTCGCCGTTGCTGCTTATTTGGCTTCTTTGTACGCGATCCTCCACATCGCTACCAAGGTAAGTGAATTTCGAAGTCGCCGAAAGATTTCGCATATGACTTCTTCTGATACCTCACGTACTCGAAAGGTTGAGCTCAAGACTTTCAATCTGCTTGAAAAGTTCCTCCGAGCTCCTTTTCAAGAGAGTATTGTTCGGACTACCATTGTCATTATCCCTTCCTGCCAACACTTCTTCTTCTACTTTTTCGCGAGGTCATTTTTTTGGTGTTGTTTGCAGGGACTTGATGATTTCTTGGGGGTGTTTAGGAAACCTGTGAACAACAAGAAGTCAAAAGCGTTGTGACGCGGCAAGTAGGTAAAGCAAGAAAAGCTAGGTGCAAAGAATCGTGAGCACACGGTGTTATGACCGTTCCTGAGTTTTTCTCTTTGAGGAAGCAACGTTGAGCCGAAAAGCAAAGAATATTGATTGCAACCTTTGTCGTTGCGTTTGACTTCTGATGTCCAAGATCTTTCCGGCTGCGGCTTTGACGGCACCTTATTGATGGTCCATTGGAAGTGATTGCTACAAACCCATGAGCCACCCGGCCAGTGTGGCCGCCGACCGTGTTCCACACTACATTGCTTTAAGTGGCAAGGCGCTTAAAGCAATGAAAATGGCGTCCCTAACCGGGAGGCCTTTTCTGGGTTAAGAGGAGGTTTTAGCGTTTACGGAGTTCTTGGTTGCTCGAGGTTAGGTATTCGGTTCGGGGCCAGTTACTTGCACATGCAGAAGTTTAGATAAGGCGGTATACGGTATAGGCCTACCGGGATAGGTATGGCTACAATATTACGTAGCTTGCGTTTTGCCGGGTACAAGAAAGATCATCGCCCGGGGACTGAGTAGGTTAGGTTGGGGGTTTAAGTGGGTGAAAGTGTGGGGCACCTTGACAAGTCAACCAAGTCAAGGTCACGTGGTAAATTGGTAAGGGTTTAACCAATAGGATCGCGAATAAAATAGCTTTACCGCGAAATTGACATGCCAATACAGGGAGGCAACCATTCTCTGTTGCAACGAAATATAGATCAGACTTGATTACTTTCAATGGTGCTCAGCCAAGGCACTAGACCGAGCGGCACCAGGAGAGATGCCCTTGCACATCTTAAGGACTATGCCAGGCTAGGGCGGCTGCAAATTTTCGAAACTTGAAAATGCAGCATGTTGCAATCTCATTTTGCATGATGCACTATGGCCCTCACGCATAACTCAGCCCGGAATTCCTGAAAATGCATGTTTAATCAAGATAGATCCAACTTCATACAGTCATTTGGGCCCGACCATGGACCGCGGCGGCACATTCACATTTTAGGAAGGCCAATGCATAATGGGATTGCAAACGATCGCTCAGGATGATGGTAACCGACGCAACGCGGGGCCCTAATACCTATTGCAATTCTTTGATGAGGCTCGAAGTCTGCCGCCTGACGAGCGTGGTGACTAACGTGCCAACTTGAAGCAGTGCAGCCTGTACACGCGCGGCAAGAATAGGCGCGGCGGGCGCGCGAGGATGAGAACGCGCGTTTCGCACAAGCAACGTGCGAAGACGTCGATTTCCAGCTGAATCGACGGCTATAACATGCGCCCTCCATTTTGGAAACTCGTCGTGCAACGAGTTTGCTTTCTTTCAAATTCAAATGGATTTCGGCCAGCCTAGTTGCAGCCCAAGAACAAGCACGAAGATGGTGCAGCCGCTAGAATTTAGAAAGCTGGCGACGGAAGAAAGAATCATAATGCCAGCCTGCTGACGCGAGCGCAAAAAGGCTGCCTTTGCCTTCGCATGGTATAGCGCACTTTGCATTTGAATTCAGAGGATTAGCAGAATTGAGGGCTTGATTAGCTGTGCTTCCTTTTCGCATTGGGTATGACCACGCTTGGCAAGAGTAGGACGTTCACGTGCAGAAGCGACTGCAGCCGGTTGAATTTCGCTTCGTACCAGCTTGCGGAGTGAAGTCATCGAGTCTCAGGGGGTAGAAAGGTCCCACTATGGCTTACTTGATGACTTGGCAATCTGACAACCTTGCTGAACAGATGAAGACCACATTTGGCCATACTAGTAACACACGGAATTGATGTTGACAATGTTTAACTGCTTAGTTGGTCAAGTAGGTTAGGGTTGTTCGCTTGGTATCCCTTTGAGTTGCTTGATGGGTATCCAAGGGTTGCTGCCGGTGTTCAAGTCAATTTCACAGAGCACTCACATAAGCGAGTACGCTGGGAAGAAGGTAGCGGTAGACACTTATGGCTGGCTGCATAGAGGTGCCTTGTCCTGCAGCAGGGACCTCTGCCAGGGCAGACCAACACATAAGTATGTTGATTTCTGTATGCATCGGGTGCGGATGCTGAAGCACTCCAAGGTCATCCCCATCCTTGTCTTCGATGGGGGTCCTCTCCCTGGCAAATTGGAGGAAGAGAGCCGACGCGAAATGTGAGTGCACTGTTCTCGTGAAGGCCACCTGAGCAAAGATGCAATGATTGGTCACAGACCAACAACAGGTACCTGATTGAGTGCAAGCAGACTCGGTAGTGAAGCCTGCCCGGAATGTGACAGGGGCGCGCCAGCGCCAAAAAGTTATCCGTCTGGACGCCGCTGGACTTTGTCAAGATTTCTGCCCGTCTGGTCTGTGCTCGGTGGTGGCCAAGTACTAAGATGCTGTTGAGATCAGCGGCATCTTTTCTTAGGGCAGCACAGGGGCAACCGCTTTGAAGCCATGCAGTTTGCACGAAGCAGGAAAATTTAGGCCCCGGCCCGACCGATGGTGGTCAAGCAAATGAGTTGTTCTTGCTTTGTGCAGTTCGCGGAAAGAGAACCTGGCCAAGGCAGTTGCGCACGAGGAGTCAGGGAACCATTCAGCAGCATATGAATGCTATCAGAAGGTGAATATGCTCTCAGATTGGTCGAGGAACTTGTTTGCTCAGGTGACTAACTCTTAAAGCAGTTTTCTCCGGTGGCTGTATCTTGAAGCAGCTCTCTCTGGTGGCCGTTTCTTTCAGCAGTTCTCCATTGTGAAATTAGAGCTATGTACGAGGATGATGTCCAGAAAGGGCCAGGCAAGCAACACAACCAAATGCAACTGTATTGACAATTTCTTTTTGCTGCAGGCTGTGGACATCACACCCGCTCATGCACTCCGGCTGATCAAGGTCTGTCCACTGATATTGAGACTACAGCATCTGAAGGACATTGGGCACCTTACTTGTTACCCACATTTGCTCTTATATTTGCACCCCCCTTTGTCCTTCAAGTCATGCGGCAGGGGCCTACTTTTTCTCCGCAGCTCGACGAGGCATGGACTTGAAACTCCTTTGTGCAGGTTTTGCAAGAGGAGAAGATTGATTACATTGTGGCCCCTTATGAGGCTGACGCACAGCTTGCATACCTCGTAATCAATGGTCTCGTTGATGCAGTCATCACTGAGGTAAGCGCTTGCTTGCATCAATTGCTGCCCTCAGGTTTCAATGGCCTGCGAGTTCATGGATGTCACCCCCCACATTGGTCTCATGAGTGCTAAAGCGACCTGCTTTCCGTACACTTTGGTTGATACCAAGAGGTCCTGCAAGTAAATCACTGGGTTGCCACAGGTTTGGAAGATATGCAAAGTGTTGTCGCAATGGTGTTGCTTTGCGAAGAATATTTACCATTTGCGCTGACGTGCTCCTTTTTCTTTTTGACAACAGGACTCGGACCTCCTCGCTCATGGGTGTCCTAAGGTGGGGTTTCTCTGTCCTTTTTGCGCACAAGCCACCTTTTGACTTCAAGTGCCAACGTTCCTCGACTCGAAATGCCTACTCTTTGTCATTTCCACAAGAAAGTGCGTTCCACTTCCTTTTCTTGCCTGCTCCCTTTGCTTGCTAGCATTCTGGATTTGCATTGCTAAATACCCAATACTCTTCCAGAGCACGCATAATTCAGACGTCATGCGTCATTGCCCGAGATTACATGCTCGCAACCGGCTCCTTGAAGTTGAACCGACTAACCAATTCTGACTCTGCTCCGCTCAGGTGCTCTACAAGATGGACAAGTTCGGGAACGGCATGCAGATCCTGTACGCCGACCTGGTCAAGACCAAGGAGCTGTGCTTCACCAACTTCACGCAGCAGATGGTGCTGGAGATGTGCATCTTCTCGGGCTGCGACTACCTGGCCTCCCTGCCCGGCATGGGCGTCAAGCGAGCGCACGCGCTCGTGAAGCGGTTCAAGACCTTTCGAAAGGTGGGGCGCAGCTTGTTCACAGCCTTGTCAGTGTCTTCGACCTCTCAAAGGAGACTTGAGGAAAGCCCTTTTCGAAGTCCATTCTCTGGGGTTATCCGTGCCCTCGCTTGATTGTCGGTTGTGACGGTTTTGATTGATATGACAGATTCGACTGAGCAATGAGCATTGCAATGAGCGGACCGCCAGTCAAACTGCAGTCCCCCGGGATACAACTTCCTTGCGCCAGCCAACTGTAATTCAGGGGAATCTGTAACCTCGCCCGATCGTCTCTCTGCCAAGGATCTCTAAACATATATCAGATTGTTTTGTCTGTTCACATCCCAGCGAGCATCATCTCTGGGCGCCACTGGCGCTGGCAGCGTGTCAGTTTCTTTTGCTTTTCCTCCTGCGTCAGAATCTCTCAGCTACAGAAGCATGAAGGTTAATTTCGAGACGGTGCCGTTAACCATACTCGAGTCGGACTCTGCAACCCGGTACTTCTAGAGTTTTGTCCTGTCCCTTTCCAGGCAATCAAGTGGCTCAAGTTCCAGGGCACCGACATCCCCCCGGGTTACGAGGACGCGTTCCACCGCGCCGTGCTGACGTTCAAGCACCAGCGGGTGTTTGATCCCGTCAGCCAGCGCGCGGTCTTCCTCACCGAACCCTACGGCAGCGACGTTCCGGACAACCTGGACTTCGTCGGACCGCCGCTGTCGCCAGAAACGGCACGTGCCATTGCCGCGGGCCAGATCTGCCCCATCTCGCGGACTCCGTTTGAGGTGGGGCTTATGAGCGGTATCTCGTGTCATCCAGCGGTATGATCAGATGGCAAAATGGTTGTGTACAAGGCCAGTTGCCTGCTTTCGTCTCTCTGTCATACGTATACGAATGGCCGCTTTCTCCCCTAGCTTCGTCATCGATACGCGAATCTTTGGGACAATCTTCATAACCTCGCCGCAGAATGGAAATTAGAATACCTCATGCTATGCCGCTTTGAAAAAGATACAAGTTTTGCGTTTGACAAAGATATCTTTCCGCTTGTTGCAGGATCTCAAGCATTTCGAGAAAGGAACGAGCGCCAGCAAGCGGAAAAGAAAGGCGGACGTCCTGCCAGAAAGGAACACCATGCACCGATACTTATGTGCGTACAGTCATCCTTCCTCAGAAGTGCACAGATTACCGCTCGCCTAGCTGCCGCGTCTTCTCACCTGTCCCTTAGTATCTCAGAGTCGAAGAATGCTGCAAATGTGGCTGTCAAATCCGCAGGTGGGCGAAATCCACCGAAAGCGCCTCATTTCACGCGCCTACTCTTGGCTCACGTCTCACTCCATTCGAGTGCAGCCGTCAACACTTCCACGTCCGCCAAAAAGCCGTTCAAGCAGCCAAGAACTGCCGTTGCGGCTGCCCCTCCCTCAGCAGCGGAAAGGCCGCAGCAACCAGAACCAGAGGAGCAAGTCCCAAGGACTGCCGACGATCTCGACGAATGGAACCGCTTACCGTCCGCTTCTCTGCCGGAGTCTGACGTAAGTTCTCCGTCCGCCTTGCGCTTTCCTTGCGGGTTGTGCATTTCTGTTTGCGTCAATAGACTTTGAAATCGATGAACTGCAGCGACCGGGTACGACAAAGTGGAACGGAGTCAGGATCTTCAATGCGTCTTGCAATCAAGACGTGTAGCGGCATATGCGCCCGACAATCCATATGACAGTCACCGTCCCTGATTTGGTGCCGCTTCTTCGACTCGTGTCTCCGGTGAATCCCGTCATATCTGAGATCGCTAACTTTTCTAACCCCGTACAGGAGCTGGATGCGCCCACCCCCTTCCAAAACCAAAAGCCAACTGCAAACGTGGAGAGGCGCCAGACTGCTAACGGTGAGCACCTTGACGGGTCTGGCACGTTCCTGCTTTTTGTCGTTGTTCTTGCGTTGTTTGGCACGTCAGGTTCTCCTTCTGGAACCGGCAAGACCTGCCAAAGCTGAAGATTCGCAACACCCGACGAGGCTCCAAGGCCGTCTGCTAGGCAGGGGACGGCACTGCTTTTTCTGGCGGTTTTGACTGCGGTTGCATTCATCAACATGACTTTGCAGTAAGCAGACCGTGCATATCTGAGACCGTTCCTCTTGCGAGCGTTCCCGGTCACCTCCCGGGCTCAGGCGATGGGCTTTCCTTTCCATGCTGACGCCATGCTCACGTCAGCAGCACAGTAACCGCATTCCTCGCTCCATCCGCAGCTTTTGAGTTCGACCTAGAGAGAGAAGCGCCGCTGGCCAGCCTCGACTTCGACTCCGACCTCGAGCTTGACAATCCGTTCGAGGCGTTCCGCATCAAGGCGCGGAAGAGCCCCGGGCGGAAGGGCCCCGCGGATCTTTTCGCCGCCTTTGGGGACGACTGGTCTACCGACGAGGCGTTGCCAGCCACGCGCGCCGCTGACTCCCCGCGAAGAACACCCCTCTACACCAGCGGCAGACTTGAGCCGCGAGCAGACCTCCAGCCGCGACCACAAAGCGGGCGCGAGTCGGAGAACGGGGGTTTAGGGTTTGGGGAGCGGTCGGGCGCCGGCGGCCGCGGCTTCGACCGGCGCGCGGCCGCGCTGCAGCCCGTGCGCTTGCCGGATTTGAACCGGGGCGCTGTGGACCGGCCGAAGGTGGCCAAGAAGACGAGCAGCTTCTTCAAGAAACCGGCCGCCGCGGCCGTTCATTTGGAGGAGCCGGCAGTAGTTGGGGGAGTGACGGCGGGGCTCGGAAGGACGGGCGACGGTGGCAATGGGCAGGGGACGGGCGAGATGTACGCAAGAGAAGAGAGTCCGCTCGAGGTGAGAGCGCGGAGTTGTCGCCTCAAGAAGGCTGCTTCGGAACATAGAAAGAGAAGGTCCGGTCATGAGTACAGTACAGGTTTAAAAACCTTGCAAGGTCACGCAGCACTTTTGTACCGAGTAACGGGTTCCTATAGAAGCAGCACTCTCGCTTGCTTACATTTTGAACCTGGTGCAGGATCACGGTGTTGAGGAGGAAAACCGGGACAGACCAATCAGTCGAGGATTTGGTGTAGCTACCACAGATTACCGGTTGCAAGGGCTTCATGGTAAGACATTCCATCAACATCTGGCATCTTTTGTCCACCATTGTGATCCCTTGAGAAACTATTGTGCAGCTTGCTGTGGATACCGACATGCTGATCCTGTCAATCTCCGCGTCTCTTTGCGCAAAGCGCTGTCTTGTTTTCTCTCTGCTATGTCCGGATGTTTGAAGACAGATTACAACTTCTCGCGCGTGTGTGTTTCCTGTCCTCTCAGACGACGGTCAAGGTGACGACGACAGGCAAGGCCAAGGTTGTTCGAAAAAGCTCGAGCATCTAGAAGCCTACAGCTCGACAGCCACAAAGGCCATGGAGGGCCTAGTTGCAAAGCTTCGAACTTTCAAATACGTACCGAGCAGTAGTAGACAGAGCGCGCTTCGAAATCCTCTAGGAAATAAAATGCGGAACGCTTTCCCGCGATGACTCGTTCTCAGATTAAACAGGGCGAGTTTGCAATTGCCTTTGCTCTACAACATTGAGCTGCAAGTCGCGCACTGGCATCGATCGCGGCGGAGTGACCCTGCAGCAATTGGTGTTGATCAGGAGACGACCTTTTAATTTCATTGCATTCTGGATTGAAGGGTCTTGGCAGATCTGCAACCGTGTGAACAGCGCGTGACACTACCTGAAGATGTACTTTTTCAACCTCCAAAACGGGGTACGCGGCGGTCCGGTCGGCATAATCAGATATGCCGCGCTGCATGTGATCTACGTATATATGAGTATGTCGATGAAATTGAATGTGCAAGTGAAGACTGATGCAGCGCGTCACGTACCTCTTTATCTACCAAATGGCTGTCTGGTGCATTGATATGGCAACCTTCAATATCTTTTCGAAAGGAGAGCTCTTGCACTGGTGAAGTTGATGTACGCCAAGGCGGCGCCCGCGCCGCCGTGCTGTACTACAGCTACGGTAGCTGCTCACTACTAACCAACAAAGAGCCATGAGGCCCCATGCCAGCTAACTTACTTCTGAATCGCGCATGTATGCGCTGAGCCAATTAATTGTATCCGAATCCTCTACTGAGTCAATTAATCTGCATATACTCGTAGAGACATTGCCATTCGATCGCACCAGCTTATGGGATAGTTTTTATTTTTTCGCACTGAGCCCATTTACAATTGTTTAAGCCTGTTTTGCCCCTTTTGATGCTGGTTTTGGATTTTCTTTCACTTCGCATTTTCGCACCAAGCCCAGACCTTAATTTCGATTTTATCGCAACGGCCTAAAATGGATTATTTTAGTGCGAATGGGAATGTTGCTACGTACGGCCTGCATATACTAATGCGGCACCAGAAGTCTGAGCATGCGCAGGGACTGTGCAAGCGCTGCGCGCAGCCGATTGTACTCTCAACTGCACTTGATGATCAATGATGATTGAACCGCACGTGCCATCGATAAATGGTACTGTCCTCAGCGAGCTCAGGCTGACAACGCGAATTCACGGGGTGTGTTATGCAACAGAATCATAGCCAGGGTTTACCTAAACCCCAAGCAATCCATATTCGGTTCATGCATCTTTGCACACGTGGGGAAAAAGGAGCCGTTGCTCCACATGCTAACTGCAGGCCGGCATTGCAATGGGCTATAGAATTCATCAAAGAATGGCAATGAAGCATCTGCAAATGGACGGCATGTGCGGCTGAACTTTCGATGGTCGTCGATCATGTTTTGTAACACCACAAAGCTTAGCACTCTTGATGGTGTGAGATGGCTCCTGCTAAGACAACATGCGGGCTGTACCCGTTATGATGATTCCTCGGACAGGAGAGGTGGTGGTAGAGATTCAGCACTTGCACGCTGCGCAGATGGAACACGAAAATCGCGACGCCTCTGTATCGATTGTCAGTTCTGCGTTGCCGTCTTGCAATTAATTTACGGACCAGCAAGCGTCTTAGAAGGATTCGCGGGATCATCGCGACATGGAAGTTACCCGTTCTTTTCAGATCAATGCTGGAATCGTTTCGTAATGTCGCGAACAATGCGTTACCACTCCTTGACAAACGCATCAAATCTCTCGAACACCTTCTGAGGAGTTTGAAGAGCTTGCACGGCCTCTCCTCGAAGGTGCCGGCTTGGCAGTGCTGACACGAGTGAAGATGACTTGCTGTCTTGCTCATATGCGTAAGCGCTGATGCTCTCGTAGCCATCATTTTGATCTGCTGAAATACATTAGTCAGCTAAAGGAATCAGCAGTTTCCACTGCCTGCATGTTTTCAACACTTGCCACTCCTGTGAAAAAGCATCCACCTGATGATCTAGCGAAGCACACGTCAATGCTCTGGCAAGTGGTCTCATCGCTGGCCCGAAGAGATAATCATCATGGAAATTTGTAAGATCCACAAGAAATCCTGTGCGTTAGATCTCGACCTACCTGTGACAGGGAGCTCTTCAAGTCCAGCAGTTCCTGTTTCGAGAGGAGCCAATAGCTTGTCGGGCCACTCAAAGTTCGTGACAGCAAAGTGCTGCCTGCGGCGCTTTCCTGGGCTTGTGATCAAGCTGTGAGACTCGTCCCAGCGTTGCTGATCCCTTTTGAATTCTCTGAGCAAGACAGGGTCCATCACATCTTCAAACGTCAGAAGCGGCTTGGAACCATGTGACTCTTCTCGAGGTCCGCACAACTGCTCCTCTGTTCTCTCAGGGCTTTTGCCATCCTTTGAGATGGATTCCTTTTCTGACCTCACGTTCCTCATGTTGTTGAGGCTGCAGGAGCAAACGAAACGGGTACAATGTGAAGATTTCGAAAAGATTGACGTTGACGATTTCGTTGCTGAAGCCTTCAGTGCCTCAACAAGGCACAGGAAACCTATGCAGTTTAAACACGAGCAGAATCTGAGATTCCTGATAGGCTTACAGGCAAAAGGGTGCTGTCTGTTCCACAATCCATCTCTAAGAGGGGAACCGCTGCTTAATTAACTGAAGGCTTTAGATGCATTTTGGTTGTCTTCGAAGAGATTCAACCTTACCAGTCCTCGAACTTCCTCAACACAGAGCTCCGTTGCATGGGGTCAGCTTCGAATTTTGATGGCGGGCCTCCTGTCAATCTTCCGTTAGGGTACTCGAGGCCATCACTGGCATTCTCAACAGGAGCCCGGAACATTGATTGTTCGTTCTCTGCTCCTGAGTTTCAAGACATTCGATCGTCAGCATACTACTGTCTACGTTCTAATGCTGCAGATGGAACGGCTCGTCTCAAGTTGATCTGCCTGAAACCTTGCTTCTGCTTTGAATCCTGCATAAGTGATTCTGATGTTGAGACCCCTCTTATGCATGCAATTTTGAACCTCAGTCACGGAATGAAGAGTGTGAAGCTGATATTGTCCAGATTGTTCACAGCTGAGAATTATATTTGGAATATTGGCAGCCTTCACCAACGACCGAATCGACTTGGAGTTTCTCCTGGCCCTGGGTGCTGAAGTGCTGAACTACCTTTTGCAGCAAATGAACCAAGGCCATACAGCTCTTGCTGTGATTCGACTGTCGATGGTTGATGGGTCGGTTATCGGACGGTCCCGATAAGCAACAAAGCAGCACCGTCGATCAATTTCAGGTATTAGAGCCAAACTTTGCGCGCGCGTATGAAAAGTGTTGCGTGCGTACGTTCTGGAAGAAAGTGACCGCGCGCCGCGACAGCTAGAACGCAAGAGCCAGTTTGTACACCACACACGGTAGATGACAGAAGCTAGCCTCGAGAGAGTAGGTAGCAACAGCTGGCAATCCTGCCAAGGCCTTGAAGGGGCAAATTTGAACCTAGTCAGTAGCTTTTCTCCCCAGAGACCAGCCCGTAAGCCCCCATAAAGGCTTGATCGGCAACAGAGTAATCATCAAAGACAGGGCCGAAGACGTGCCACTTTGTAGCTCTGCCACTTTGCTGCTGCCTCTGCTTCTGCACTTTTTTGCTTGCATTCTACCTACTTCACCACCGCAGCTGTCAGAAATTTGGGATCAGAGCTGGAAGCTGTCCTATCCGAAGCCCATCCGAAGTAGGCTGCGGTATACAGCTCTAGGCAGCTATATCAAGCTCCACGCGGGTCCACAGCCTGGAATCTTTTTCCTCCAAGCTCCTATTCATAATCAAGAAGTAAACCTTGTCCTTTTTGCGTAAATTCACAGCTGATCATGGCGGCAACTGAGGTGCAGCAACCCTTGGATAGGGAGGCTTTCCTTAAGATGGCCAAGTACCCACTGATCAAGAGCTCTGGTGAGCATTGTTGGCGGCCAAGATCTTTGTCTGCCCAATCATGAGTCAGCTGGTGCTGACAAGAGCTAAATCCTGATAGACTATCAGCCGGCTACAGTTTTAGCTGCTGTCAAGCGAAAGTGCTCTGCTTTCAATTTTTGCAACACATGCGTGGGACAGTCGAGGGTGGGCAGTTTTGAAAAGGGAATTTGAAAGGAAGTGCTTTTCTGAGGAAGAATCCCAATGACCCTCCAGTCGTCTCAAGAGGGATCGGACGCAGATCTACTGTACGCATATAACCCATCAGTAAAGCATTAGTGGGTGGTAACCACGAGGCACGCGCTTTTGATGTATGGGCACTCGCCTGCAAAGCTTATAGAGATACCTTTGCTCCAAGATATGATGAAGGAATAGATTGCCATAGCTTACTGAGATGCCTTCGTTCATAAGGTGATGGGAGAAGTGCCCACCGCTTATCGAGCTCCCGTTTTTCTCAGATATGATGGAGGAGATGCGGAACGAGGCTGTCGAAATGGTCATAACAGCGGTAGAAAAGTACAGCAACAACTACGAGCTCGCGGCGCGGTTAGTAAAGGAGAGCATGGACAAAAAGTTTGGTGGACCGTGGCACTGTATAGTGGGTGAGCTTCTTACTCAATCTGTCCCGTAGTGTTGTTGCAAACATGTGCCATGACTTTAAAAGCTCTCCGCTTGATTCCGGTTTTGTTTGCAGAAAATCTACGGCCCCCAAACGTTACTCAGTAAATTTCCATTAATCTAGGAGCTGAAAGAGCACCCGCCTTGTGTCGTGCGAACAGAGAAAGTAATTTTTTGCAGCTTTTTTAGTGCTTTACAATACCTGAGTGGCCTTCAACCGGCGCCGTTTTAAGAATGCGCAAGGGCTCAGTGGTTCTGCCAGACAATCAGAAATGGAGATAGTCTTGGTCAAGCCGAAGTCCAGAGTCTGATCGAGCGTGCCAGTAAATCGTGACCGGCTTTTAACCAGACAATTGCATCTGAAAGAAGCAGACGCTGGCTCCATTCCAAATAGTATGTGGCAGTTGATGTCCTCCCTAAACAGGACCGGCAGCGACAGGAAGCTGTGTGCTAATTTTCTGGAGCGCCTTGATTATTCCTGCAAGCTGGCGCCGTCATGTGGAATCGGCTCCTTGAACCTGATAAAAGATGGAGCACTGTCCAGTATAATTGCAGGAACTATAAGCTCTGCACTCATTCAAGGTTATTTTCAATCTGAAGGAGAATACTACGGCTTCGAAGTCACACACGAAGTGAAGAATCTTCTGTACGTGTTTGCGGCTGGGTATCTCGCCATCATTTTGTGGAAAGGGTGACGACAGGCCAAGCGTTCGATCAATCCAGAAGTTTGGGAAGACTGTGATTAGGTCCAAGTCAGATGGCATTGTAACGTTGCTCTGCTCTTTTAACCTATTTATTCCATCTGGTTAGAGTGCATTCTCTATGAAGGGCTCACTTGCACAGGCCAGAAATAGTGACGCGAAACCGCAGCGTAACAGAGTCAAGTCGCGTGACACGTAGTTCCACGCAAGAAGGGCTCAACCGAATATTGTTGACCTTCTTCGTTGTAGTCACACCTCGAGTCAAGTTTCGGAAAGGATTCTGCATTGCTCATGCAACGCTCCATTCGCCTTTCTTTGGAGGGCATTCGATGCTCAGCAGCAAAGTTCCACTTTGTTTGGGATGCACGTCGCGCTCACAAAAGGCATAAGTGGCGGTACTTATTTACCAACATCTTCCGTCTCAGTAACTTGAGCAAGTGCGGCGTGAGTCAATTGCCCGCCTGAACCGTGTCAGAATATACTACCGGTAGTCGGCTTGAGGGCAAGACCGGTAATCATGGTCTGTTTGGCTAGTGCAGCCTGACATGATGCAGCAACGAGTATTCGTATAGTCCTCTTAGAGCGCCACTTTATGCAGGGCCACCAATCTCGTCAGAACGTCCGACTTATCCTCCAATGGACCCGGGGCCTCTTCTGACACGATCATGCATCCCGTGAAATGGCATCTGCAACCTGCTCAATCTCATGCCCTCTGAGTCTGCAGATTCATGTCAGTATACCCGGTCCGTGGGTGCCCCACACCCCGATGTACGCCAGTAACTACCTTGTGCATATATAAGCACTGTACCGTCAGCCTAAATCAAGCATCTGCGGGCCTAAACCAGATTGTTGTCTACAGTACATTGAACGACGGTGCACTTCCGAGTTCATATTGGCAGGGCAGCGCTGCCGCGGTACCAAGACCTGCCAATAAGCACTGTATGGTGACAGCCTTTATCTTCTTGTCGAATCATGCAGTCCATATATATGCGCCGCCGTGCCGGAGCTAGCCCAGCTTGGGCACTTAACTTGAGTGCAATAAGCACGGATGTGGGTTTGTGTGCCGTACATGAAAGAACGGGCCACGTACATTATTTGTTTTATACTCACAGCTAGACAGCGGCCACGGAGCGATATCTGACGGTGATCGAGTTTAGGGCCGGCCATGTGAGCGCATAAGACGCGGTCCATTCACATTTTATCATAGTATATAATACTCGCGCAGTGATGCACACAATCCTTATCCGCCCGCGCTGTACCTGCAATGTATATACACACATGATTGGACGAAGGCCACCCTAGGGCCGGCCATGCACCGGGTCAGCTGTCTTCGAAGAATCAATTTCCGGCCAGTGAATAGCGATTGAAATGAGATTAGGTGGGGATCGAGTCAAGTGTGACACGCTTGACTGCTTCAATCGCTCATGCATTCACAAAAGAGGATGGACTCCCAGTAAAGCTAGGATGGTCTTTGCAAGCTGTGATCTCGCTTCAGTTTCCGGGTCAAGTTGTGTTCGTTTGGACGAAGCAGCTACCTACGTGACAGACAAACCGGCCTGTTCCTTTGGACCGTACTTTTGTCAACTACCTGGTACAGTAGTGTACTTTCTAACTGAGCTGATAAGGTACAGTACCAGACCGCAAGCTTGGTCAAGGGCATGGCATGACGCAATTCGCGTCCACTGGACTGTTGGTCATAACCGGTTTCTGTACAACTCTTTCATGACCATCGGGGCTGTTTCTAGACCCCGTCAACCTACTTTACAACCTCCGTCTGCACTACGCGCTCCTTTGAGATCTAGAACTTCGAAGGAGAAACCAAGGCAAAGCATGCCACGTTATAGCTTCACTCGTACTTCGTATTACGTCCATGGTAGCTGAGCTTACGCCCAGGCGGTAGCAGCCCCCTCTGCCCATCAAGGCAGAGCAGCCAACCGGAGCAACTTCCGCAATTCCCGAGGCTCTCTTTCCGCTCTGCTGTCATCGTAGCTCCGTTTCCGGCGGCCCCTCCGGATCGAGCTCCTCGAGGCCCTCCATGGCGTCCTCTTCATCGTCCCGGTCTTGTTGGGCGATGTCGTAGTTGATAGACGCCAGCTGGGACAGGTTCTGCAGAGGATTTGCGAGGATGATTTCGTTAAGCTGGGAAAGCTGTGGGTTCCGCTTGGGCAGGGGTAGATTCCATTCGGACAGGGGTGGGTTCCGCTTGAAGCCAGAGGGTTAGGCAATCTCACTTGGTTCCTCCAGTCGACCATTTGGGATGGAGCCGAGGTGGAAGCCCAAGCCGCTCTCAGCACTAAGCTGTTAGTATTTAGGTCTAATCTGCCTGGAGCAACTGCCAATACCGTACTACCCGAAATCAACCTTGACGATACTACAAGGAGAAGGCGAGATTCAAGATCAAGGATCGGAAGGACCAGCAAAGGGACCAGGAAATGGCGCACAGCATGTGAACATCGCCAATCACATCGTCTAAAGCGGACACCCCTTCACACGCAGTAAGGCTGACGATTCGACACCCTGCGAAAATCTTAACCGCTAACAACTTTCCATAACAAAGAAGAGCTTCAAGACGTTGAAACCATAGGAACGCCAAAGCTTACAGCAGAAGCGAAACTGAACGCCGGTAAGGAGCTCCAATGGCATAGATGCACCAACAAGGTAAGGAGACCACCAGATCAGGAGAACGATGCTCTGAAGCACCACTCAAATTCAATGAAATCAAAACCCCGGAGAGCAGATACGTCAAAAACCAGTCAGATACACGAAATGCTGAGACCCACCTTGAACGAGAACCCGCTGAAGGCGTTGAACTTGGCGCCGTGCTCTTTTGCGCCCTCGAACCCCTGCAACTCATTCACATTATCCCCCTCCTCCCCCCGCAAGTCCAGCTCACTACTTCCGCTCGTACCACTATAATCGCTGGAATCCTCAAACTCTCCGCCCCCCCCCTCGGCCGTCCGGTGATTCGCCCCTCCCCCGAGGGAGTCCCACTGTTTCCGCGTGGTAAAGTAGCTGGTGTCGTCCAGGGAATCGGGCGTCGGTATGAAGGCGGCTTTTTGCCGCGCGAGCGTGTCCCAGCTGATGTCACGGAAGAAGGGATGGTGCTTCACCTCGGCGGCGCCGCCCGCGCCCAGGCGCAGCTTTGGGTCGGGGGTAAGCAACCTGAGAAAGGGGCGTCAATCTGGGTTAGCAATATAGGATCGGGGCCGGGGTTGATAACCGGGGATGGGACTAGCACGCTTTTAAGGCGCAGCTTTGGGTCGGGGGTGAGCAACCTGAGAGGAGGGCGGCAATCTTGGTTAGCACTGTTAGCATTGGGTTAAGAACCAGGGATGGGAATAGCAGCTTTACGGCGGAGCTTTGGGTCGGGGGTGAGTAACCTGAGAAAAAGGGCGTCAATCTTGGTTAGCATTATAGCATTGGGGCCGGGGTAAATAACCGAGGTTGGAACGCACGCTTGAAGGCGCAGCTTTAGGTTGGGGGTAAGCAACCTCGGTCACAAGGAAGTGCATCTGGGTTGATGATGTCGGGTTGGGGATAGCAACGGGGGATGAGGAAGCACGCTCTAGGCGCAACTTTTGGATCGGGGTACGCAATCTACGGGAGAGGGTGTGAATCTCGGCTGGCGGTTGGGTCAGGGTTAGCAACTAGGGGAGCGGAAGCCGCCCGTGGATCTGAGTTTGACGACACCCGTTGAAAGAGTGGCAAATCTGGCCTCGACGACGCACGCTGAGACAGTGGCAAATACTAATTCGTGGGTACACGCTGAGATAGTGGCAAATACTAATTCGTCGGTACACGCTGAGATAGTGGCAAATCTTACTTCGACAACACACGCTGAAATAGGGGCAGATCTTGATTGATGGACTATACACAGAAGTAGGGACAGCAAGTGGAGGGCTTCTTGGCACCCACCTGTCGATGAGGTCCTGCGCCTCGTCCGACATTTCGTCGGGCACGTGGGGCCACGTGATGGTCCGGTTGAGGATGTTGTCGAAGATGGCCTGCGGCGAGTCCGCGTTGAACGGCGGCACGCCCACCAGGAACTCGTACAAAATCACGCCTACCGACCACCAGTCAGCGGCGGCGGCTGCGGGGATGGTTTAAACTGGTTTACTGGAGGGTTCGGTTTTGATCAACGTGGCGAGGTTTTGAGGAGGGGGGTTAGTGAGGATGGAAACGGGGTCAGCAAGAGTATGCCGTTAATCTTTGAAGGAGAGTTGCAAAAGGGCGGCACAGATAGCAAAGTCTCGTACAGGATCACGCCTACCGACCACCAGTCAGCGGCGGCGGCTGCGGAGAAGGTTTGCAGAAGTGGTTAAGACGGGGTCAGGAAAACATGAGCGAAACTAGAATAGCGTCGTAGAAGGGCAGCACGCCCACCAGAATCTCGTACAAGATCATGCCCACCGACCACCAATCAGCGGCAGCGGCTGTGGGAGGTCAACGAAGAGGGTTAGAAAAGCAGGGTTAAATAGCAGATTCTTGGAAGGGTATGGTTTTGAGTGAACTAGACGAGGTTTGAGCAGGGGCACGCCCAGCAGGATCTCGTACAGAACCATTCTTATCGACCCACCAGTCGGCGGCAGGTTAAGACGGGGTTAGGGTTAGTGGGGAGATTGGAAAAGGTTTAAGCAGGATTTATGAAGGAGCGACTCGCCCACCAAGACTTCGTTACAAATCCATGCCTACCGACCACCAATGAGCGGCAGCGGCTGCGAGAGAAATCTGCAGAGGACTTCGGTAACGTTTGCAAAGGGCTTCATTGCGGGTTGGGACGGGGTTAGGTGGGATTGGAAAGGTTCGACAGAGATTTGAGTAACACGGGATCGATTGCCTTTGCGCAAGAAGCCTGACACTGACCTGAGCTCTTGCGAACTCTAGTTGAAATCCAAGACTACTCTGCAAAGCAACGGACATGTCTTACACGCCCCAGGGCTAAAAGGAGCTGATACAGAAAGAAGCAGGAGTAGAGCGAAAGTCCGTAATCCAACCGGTCTGAAACACAATTGCAACACTTACTATGCCCGGTTCCCAGCAGGATCTCCGGGGCCAAGTAGTCGGGGGTCCCTACTGCCCCTCGCTCGCGCCTTAGCCGTTGCTCTTCCAAGGAGGGGGGGTGGCCGTCCTGCCCGGAAGACCCCCCCGTCGAAGTGGAGGCGAGTTCGTCGGTGCTGTTTATGAGGCCCACGCGGGAGAGCCCGAAGTCGGTCAACTGCACAACAAGGAAATATCGTCAAGAAACACGTTACGGAACGGTACGGTTTCAGTGATAGGAGTGCCTCTCACACTTGGGCCCATTCACTATTTTACAGCTAGCGGCCTCACATGCAACTGTACAAAATCGGTGAAGGTCAATGGACAACGTCAGCTGGTGTGCATTCGGGTGGCTTGCGATAAGCTTATGGCAGGTCAAGTAGTCAACGAAAAGGTCCAACACCCCAGACCTACTAACATCCTTGAAAGAGGGCAGAGTGAACGTCCGGCGGCGCCAGTATGCCCACTCTGACTAAGTAGCGGCCAACTTCAGTTGGTACCTTGGTTCCGTCCAACTCAAACCCTTGGCAGCTTTCCGAGCCCTCAACCACCCACCTCGATATTTACGTCATACACGATCAGCATGTCGTCGCGCTTGATCTTCAAAACCTCTAAAAAGCCCAAGGAAATAACGAATTCCGCTCAGCTATCAAGCAATAAACGTAGTAGGGGACGATTCTGCTCGTCCTTAAAAGAAAGGACAGATTTACAAAGAGGTTTCGCTCACCTTGATGTGCCCGTCGTGCGCGATTAGCATATTATCCGGCTTCAGATCCCTGTGCACCACTCCCAGCCCGTGCAGATACTCCAACGCCAACACCGTCTCCGCAATGTACCTCATCGCCATGTCCTCTTCAAAACAGCCCAGGCCCCTCAGAAGCGAGTAGCAGTCCCCCCCGTTTGCATATTCCATGACGAGATAGAGGTTGTCGCGGCACGTGAAGGAGTAGAAGAAGCGCACGACGAACGGGTTGCGCGCGTAGATCAGGATGTCGCGCTCCGCCTTGACGCTCTCGACGGCGTTCTTGCGGATCATGTCCGACTTGCGCAGCACCTGCGGGGCAAGAGAGTCCGTGTCAATCAGATCTCTTTTCCTTCTTCGGAAAAACTACTGAGCTTAAACCCTCTTAGTGCTCGCAACGGCGTTTTTACGGATTACGTCCCACTTGCGCAGCACCTGCGGGGGTTTGAGATCCGTATCGACAAAGAACAAAGACATATCCCGCTTTGACCGCTTTCCGATATCATCCTAAGAAGGCTTGTTCGTTCATTCGGCGTTTTTGGAGAGTACACTGGTAGGATGTCCTCATTCTAGTCGTTGAACATTCAAACCTTTTGCTATATGTTGTTTGATGACCCAAAGCAATAGCAGGTCATCTAAAAAGTCCGCTGGCCTGATCCTAGTATCGACCTCCTTGATTAAGCACGAAAGACGTACGTGCAGTAACCTGTCTCATAGAATGTTTCTGCTGGTGAAGAAAGTTAGCGTCACTCTCTTATGCCTAAATCCGGCGTTGTTGACTTGAGTAAACGAATGCAGAACGCCTCTTCAAGAGGCTTCATTTGAATCAGACCTCTCAGCAAGAGCTTACAGAACCAGTCTTTCATCAGACGGGGTCTAGGGGCATTCCGTTCAAATTGCTTACCCAAGAATTTTCACGTGCAACTCAACGAGAACTCGTCGAATGGTCTACCACTCATCGTGAAGAGTTGGCCGCATGAATTCTGACTCGCTATATAGAGCCTCCTTAAAGAATGTTGCAGAAATCACTGGGAAGTGATAAACTTCACCTTCATTGCGAAGAGGTCCCCAGTCGCCCGTTTCCGTGCGAGAAACACGCGCCCGTACGCCCCCCGGCTGATCGGTTTTATTATCTCAAAGTCGTCGATCGTCACGCGGTCCTTTGGCGGGTTGGAGGGAGTGCCCGGCGCGAACTGCGCCCCCGAGGCGTCTTCCCGCGGCGGACCGGCGTCCTCTCCCTCCATTGGAAGCGCCGAACCGGCGTCGGCAATGGACGTTTGGAGCACCTTGTGCTTTTCTCTGAGAAGACAGGAAAAAAGGCTCGACAACGACGGATTAAAGCCTGAAGACAATCTGGAAATTGACTCTTCGATTCCGAATTGTGAGCCCCGGCAGGAGTGCCCGGAGTGAATTGCGCCCTCGGGGCGTCTTCCCGCCGGCGGACTGGCGTCTTCTCCCTCCATTGGAAGCGCCGAAACGGCGTCGGCAACCAACGCTTGTAATGCCTTGTGCTTCTCCCTAACAAGGAGAAGAACGAAGCTCGGGCAAGAGATATATAAACTTGTGAATAGGAACCGGATGAAGGGGCCAGTTTTCTCTTCCTCGAGCGGAAGTGCCGAAACGCAGTCGTATATTGCCGTTTGAAGCACCTTGTGCTTCTCTCTGGCAGGACAGGAAAGAAGGACGGCTCGACGACGGAAAGTATATATAAGGTTGCGAGTTTGAAGAGAGGCCCGAAGCCGCGTTTCCTTCAGAATGGGAAGTTACGGCAGAAGTACTGGACGAGCTTTCGGTTTCAAATTGCAAAAAACGTGTTTTTACATTTCTCATGGTTGAAGTGCCAAATCCTTTTAAGTCATGCAATCCTTCGACCCTATATGCTGACTCTACTTGAGATCGAATCCATGTGCCGCCCGACCATCCAACGACGTCCTGCAGCGTCGACAAGCCGCCTCTTCGATCCGGCACGGCTTGCAATTCAGAGAGTGCCAAATTCTCTCAGTTCCCCAAACCTTAAAAGCCATTCCAGAATTTGAAAACCCACCTTAGATTCTGATCCACGTGCCGCCCAAACGTCTCGAACACGACCTGCAGCCACGACTTGACCCCCTCCCAATCCGACTCGTCTCGCAAAGCAAGATTTGCCGGGGGGTGTAGAGCTCAAGAAAGTGAAGACTTCGCAATCTTCAAACAAAGTCTTGAAACTCACCTCAGGATCTGATCCACCCGCCGCCCGAACGTCTCGAACACCACCTGCAGCCACGACTCGCCGCCCCCCCATTCCGGTTCGTCCCGCAACACCCCATCTAATAAGTCCTGGAGATCCTCTATGCACGACCAGCACTGCTCGACGGCGTCCTCCTGCTGGGGGGTCACCTCCGCGCCGCAGTGGGCAATGTCGACCAGCTCTTCCATCTGCGTGATGGCCCACTTCTCCTCTTCCGTCTGGTCGCGCCGCGTGTCCTCCTGCAAGGAAAGCAGTTTTCATCCATTTGAAAGGGTTCTTCTACTTACCAAGTATTAAACAAAAACTCTTCTATTGATGAGATGGCCTACTCATCGTCTTCCGTCTGGTCGCGCTGCGTGTCCTCCTGCAAAAGAAGGGTGGTCTCATCCAGATTGATATCAACTTTCTCAAGAAACAAAGTGGCAAGTGAGGGCCCATCGTTTGCAGCTGCGTGATGGCCCACTTCTCTTGTTCCATCTGGTCGCGGCGAGTGTCCTCCTGCGAGAAAAGTGTTTCTACTTCCTGGAGATATACAGATTTCCCATTGATGCAAGAGGGTAGGCTTTCACTTGGGATGCCACATGCTTTTATGTGGGGGGTCTTGTCGTACCCTGAAGAGGCAATTCCGGAACGAAGAAGGAACGAGAATGGACACAAGCAGGAAGTCAGGACGAGAGCGAGAAAGGCACCAGACAGACGGGGCTAGAACGCTGAGCAACTTTTAACTCCACCATACGACGCCAGGTAGAAGTCAAAAAAATGGACTCAATCCCTTAGCGACTAGCAAGTTCTCCTAAGCGCCCGATACTCAACATCACAGGCCAGAGAACTCCAGCCCGGGTTCTAGCTTTTTAAAGACTGCACAAGAGCGTCCAATGAACCCTCAGCGTCCCATCAGCTCCGTTCGCGATATTTCAGCGCCCCGATTTCCTCACCTCCTCGTCCCAGTCGGAGAAGTCCTCTTCCCGTCCGCTGTGCAGCACCGACCCCAAGTCACTGCTGCCCTGTTGCTTCAGGTCTAGGTCCATCGACCGCCGCAGACTGGCCTCGAGCGCGCCACTCCCCTGTTTGCGCGCCAAAAGCGTGGAGATGCGCTCCCCCGGGAGCTCGTGACTGCGCGGCGTGCCCGACGCGCCTGCAAACAAGTTGCCCGAGGAAGAGGTTAGTCTCAAAAGTTAGACATGAGAGTCGGACCCAGGTAAAGCTTCCGGGTAGAAGCTTGAGGTCCAAGGTAGAGAAATGGACTGCAAGTAGAGGGTTGGAATCTTAGGTAGACCAAAAAACTTCCCAGGTACAGACTGGAATATCCAGGTAGGGTTTGGAGTACCATAAAACATAACGATAGAAAAGAGAATCGTACGCTTCAGTTATGCAAGGAGCTCAGAAAAAGGTTCTCCTGCTGTCCGGTCGGCTGAGGGGTGAGCTTGAGAGCGAAAGGGTTAAGATCATTTAACATCAGCGGAAATGCTTAGAGAAAGGAATACGACAACGAATCTGCTCCGACCTAGAGTTTGTAGAGCAGTGCCCTACTCGATATCGCTCGGGGAAGCTTGTGAACTGAAGTGAGCCTTGAAGGCAGGCCAATCTGGTGGCCGAAAACTCTTAGCGTCTAACGCAGGTGTTGTCAGTCCCAACAACCAATTGAAAGCTCTAAGGCTGGTCTGCTCCCTCAAAAAACCATATGCATTGCGCAACAGGCAGAAAACCTTCCCAGACCCCGGTCAAGCTTAGGCCCACACCCTCACCTGACGACGGCGACCCCTCTCTTTCTTTCGGCGCCGGCTCCAGAATCCCCGCGGCCGCCGCCACCGCTTCCGCGTGCTTCCGATCCTCCAACGTCGCGTAATCCACTTCGTGGAACGACGCACTGCGTCCAAACGGCGACTTCACGTCCCCCCCCTGCGGCCGCCTCACGGCCGGGCTGCCGCTCGAATCGCTCCAGGTTCCGCTCCGGTGGTGGATCGACGTTTGGACGGCGGGGGGCCGTCCGGGGCTGTCCGAAAAGCTGCCGGACGTCGTCACCCCGGACTTGGTCCGTATCGGGCTCTCCGGCCACTTATTGCTCTTGCTGTGGCCCAGTTTCGTGAGCTCCGATTCGGAGCTGTGAGTGGATCCCCCCAGTTTGAGCGGGCTCAGCGCGCCCCGGCCCTGCCACATCGGCTCGTGCGGCTTGAGCGGCGAACTCGTGCTTCGCAGGGGGGACGCGAACGAGCGGATCGCGGGGCTGCCGCCGAACGAACTCCCCCCCCCGCGCCCCGCGAGGAGCGACTCGTGCATCGGGGACATAAGCGGGGAGACGAACGCGCCATAAGGTCCTGCGGAGAAGCGCGAGTCGGGCGTGCCCGCGAACCCGACGCGCGTGGAGTCGGTGAGGGCGTCGTCTTGCGGGTTGAGCATGGACTCCATCTCGTATGCAAGGTTCTGCAGGCGCTCGTCCAGGGAGAAGTGCTTGGCGTCGCAGCGGTCGGCGGCCGCGCACAGGCGGCTGTGCTCCTCCAAGTATGCGTTGCTCACCTAGAAAAAGAAGGGCGGACACTCACTTAACAAGTATTCCAAGCAGATTGGCATTTCAAGGAATACCTCAGGACCGGCGTTGGATTACGTTCAATGTGGCTGCCGACGATGCTACAAAGTTCATTTCCCGTACAATAGCGTTCACCAATATTCCTATGTGTTAAGTAAGCACAAGCGCGTTGCACCGCGCGACGAAAAACCTCGACTGCAGTCCAATCTCAAGAGTGAAGGCGCACCACCTTCCTGACCTTTCTACTTAGACAACGGAGAACTCATAGAAAGATGAGTCGAAGCGTTAGAGAACATAAGTACTACGTGAGCCCAGATCCATAAAAGCATCTCGATGATCCAGGCCCCCACCTGGCGCTCGCAAATTCGGCACACCACAAACCGGTGCCGCGCCGGCGACTTGCTCGGCGCTCGGACGTCCGGACTCCATGCCCACCGACTCCTCATCCGGTCCGCCGTCCGAGGACTCGGTGACGCCTTTCCGCTCCCCCGGGCTCCGCTCTGGTCGCTTCCGACGCTTTGCAACGAAACCAGCGCAGGCTCTGAGGTAACCCGGGTTAAGCCCCCAGGCTGCATCCGGGTTAGCGCGCCGGAGCTCTCACGCGAGGGGGGCGGGCTTTCCACGGCTTCATCGCCCCCCGCATTGGGGATGCTCACTCGTAGCTGCTCGTTGGGCTTTTTGATCGAGGGCGACCGGGCCGATTCGGACGGGCTTCGCGCAAGGGGGGGTAGCATCGCCCCTGGCCGTGACCCCCCTGGGCTGACGCCGTCGCCAGCTTCGGGCGGCTTCTCCGCGGCAGGGGCCGCTGCCCCCGGGCTGATGTCACCTCCCCCGAGGTCGTCCTTCGCGCGCATCGCCGCCGCCCGCCATGACGTCACCTTCTGCACCAGCCCAAACGGCTCGGCCTTTGTCAAGTCAGCGGGCGTTTCTTTGGGGCCCTCGTCTGGGTTCTCTAAACCCTCCAGGTTTTCGGACCAGTCCGACAAACCGCTTTCAATCCGCTCGAGCCGCCGTTGCTTCTCCAGTGAGTGTAACCAGTCTAACGGAACCTCCGTTCCCACGGGCAAGCTCCCCGCGCCCGCTAGCCGTTTTCCGGGGGATCCCCCTGGCCCCCGCCGCTCGGGACTGCGCGCCGTCCAGGCCCGGTCCAACTTCGGCTCGGCCACCGGCCAGCTTTTCTTCCCGTCGCCCCCCCCCGGGGCGTTCCACGTAGCAGACGACAGATCCCGGTCGATCGCAAACCCCTCTTTCTGGAATTGGAGCAACCGTGTGCAGCGCGTGAGGATGAACAGGAGCCGCGTGTGCAGCCGCTTGAGCGCGCCCACCGGCAGGTCTTTTCTCTCCTCGTCTAGTTTGGCCACCAGCGCCTCGCACTCCGTCCGGAACGACTCCGCCGACATTGCCTGGCACTGCTTCGCGGAATCCAAAAGTTTCTCAAGCTTCGGCACATCCACTTCCGGACTCGTCCCCGTTCCCCCGAAACTGTTCCGCCGTGACCCCGTTTCCTCCCCCCCGCGGCTGGCCCTCCGGCCGCCCCCCGAAAAGAAACCCAACAACGAAGTCGTTCCTTCCGGGGTCCCAACGGAAGGCTTCGGCGGAGCGGATTTGTCGATCATTTCCTGCACTTCTCTCGTGAAGGTTTGAAGCTCGGTGTTCACTTCTTCCTTCGCGGCGTTGAACTTCAAGTCTAGTGCCTCAAGGAGGCCGTTCACGACGCCCGAGGCGACCTTGCTCCGCCACCCGACGGGACTCGCAAGCGGGACGTTGGGTTCCAAGCTCGCGCCGTGAACGTCCCAGGAGGCCGAGATTTGACGAGCCAGGCTCTGCATTGAAAGGAGAAAAAAAATCTCCTTCATAAACCTTCGGACAGTGGGACTCTGCGTGGCTGTGAAGCCTTATTTTCAGTGGGGATCGATGAACGAAACTTCTCGAACAGGCCTGGAGGCTTAAAAGGATCGCCCTTCCAGAAATCCGTTCGCTGCATAATTAGCAGAGACGAAGTTGAGAGAGTAACCCTTGACTGTATAAGAAAGAACATACGAAGGGCACGTGTGAGCCTGTGTTGAGGGATCTCACAAAGAGGCAAAGACAGTCACAAAACTATTTCCGAACAATCGGACAAGGACAAGAGACTAACCTGAGGAGAGAGTGTCCCCCCGTTGGATGCCCTCGGAGACAGCTGGCGGGGAGTGCTGGATGCGCGCAGGAGCGCTGCAATGCTCTGAGACTCTGCAGCTGCGGACCCGAGGCTAGTGGGGGAGACAATGGGGAGGGACGGCGAGAACTGCATGAAACGAGGCCAATCAAACAAGGAAAAGTGACCCTCTTAATGCACAGAAACGCAAGGACCGAGAGGCAGAATGCAGGTGGCTCCATTCTGTAAGCAGAACCCCTGTTCAGGACAAAGGTACAGATTATTCGAGGCCATTTGGAGCAGCCGCAAGGGGAATGGAGTAGTTGCAACCTGGTGCTCCTTCGCTTAACGACCGTTGGCAATTAAGGGCGCAGTTCGCAAGGAAAATACTTTGAAGCCGCAGCCAGATGCTGCGCATCTTCTCCCTCCTGATTGTAGATCAGGGGAGAATGGAAAGACGAACCTGCACTTCAATATGCCGGCGACACCTATCAAACACCAAGCCCAACTCGAAGTATAAACATTCCTGCCCAGCTGCAACAACCAGTCATCTTCCTGAAAAGAGACGCCACGACATGCTGATGTCACTCACCAGGCCCTCGGGTACCTGGTAGCTCGGACTGTCCGGGGGCTGAACCACCAGGTCGTCCCACGCCCGGAATTTCACGCGGCTCGTCGGTTCCACTTTTTCGAGGTCGTCCTGCATAGCCAGCTTCCCCAGCTTGTCCGCAAATGCGCGCATCTCAGTCCGTGCGTCCGAAACCCCCCGCGCCAGGTGCGAGCGCTTGGGGGGGGAGCCGACAGCGGAGCTGGGATGCCGAGGGGAGCGCCTGCTTTGAGAGATGGGGGGAAACTTTGTCACGACTGATCAGATGGGTTAAAGCATGGGTTAGCCTTACTGGCTGCCTGGTATTTCCACCGGCCGAGCTGGGATGGAGGAAGATACTTGCTCGGAGAGACTGGAGGGGAGAGGGGTGATTGAAAGCAGTGGGCATGGATTTGATTGAAGATAGTGGTTCGGACCCTTTTGCTTCAAGGACGTGGTCTACGAAATGTCCTGTGTTTTCGACATATCTGCAAAAGCATGCATTGACAGGCACCAACTGAAGCAATGTCACACACGCCCACGTTGCGCCGTAGGTAAGCTGCACAACGTCTGCAAAGGCAGTTCAACTCTCACCTCTGTGGGGGCGAGACCGACGACGCCCGCTGCAAGGGTCTTTCCCTTTCCATCGACTCCGCAGGGTCCGTGATCCTCCGAGGGGTTTTCAAGGGAGGGGGCAAATGGTCCGGCCCGGGCCAGCTCGCCAACCCCCCATTATCCTCTTCATTGGCATATGTATAAGTGAGCGCAATATCTGGTTGCACTTCCTGAGACCCCGCCCTCCTGAGCAACACGCTGGTGGTGGTAGGCTGGGACGGTGCGTCAGAAGAGCGCAGCTCGTTGTGGGGGGGCGACACTTGAGTGGGAGCGTCTAGGGAGAAGAACCCCCTGCCCCCCGGAGGAGACGACCCAAGAGCTCCGTCAAACGCCCCTGACTCCGCTGTTCTCTGAAGCAAACTCCGGACTGTGGGACTAGAGAGCGTGCTGCCACCGGGGCTAGTGAGCCCCTCGGCAAAAGTGACCTTTCGGAGCAGGCTAGGGGAGCGGACCTTGGGGGAAATGGCCGGCTGCTCCCCAAAGGTCCCCATGACGGGGCCGGGGGTTTTCTTATGTGTTTAGGAGTGCTGGCCACCAGGCCTATAAGCAGTGTCGCCCATTGCTTGGAGGGATTTCTAGCATCTGAAGGACATCTCTGGCAAGCTCCTCTTGATGTTGGGCGTGTGTCTCAACAAGGCCGCAGAATAGCAGCCTGAGCATACTCCAAATGGCGCGGCTAAGAAGTTGCGCAAACTCATGCACGTGGGTGTGGCTGAGACATTTGGCAAGAGACTCCAGGACTACCCGCAGCCAAGGTGAGCTCCGTTCATGCTCCAAGAGCAGAAGCACATTTGCTATGATTGACACATCCGAATATTCCGCTGACTAGCAAGCCCCCGGCTTTGAACAAGATATACCTGATTAGGAAAGCCACTGGAGCTACAAAAAGTCACCCAGAGCTCCTTCTGCTTTCCCTCTTGTCCTCCAGAATTTGTGCTGGTGCCAATCTCCTCAGCAATATGGATGGAGCCACCTGCAATTTCAAATGTTCTCTTCTCATAAGCCCGTACCCATCAAAGGCATGGGGCTGCTACGACAGTGTAACCTGTCGTAGGGAGCACTGAGGTGCTCGGGGATTGCACAAATCGTGCTTCGTCGGGACACTCGCAAGTTCAACTTCAACCGAGTTCAATCGAGCTGCTGCAGCCTGCCACCAGTGCCACACGGAAGTGACTCTGTGCAGTGAACATGCACTCACATGGTGTTCGTGCTAAATCAGGGCTGGACTCTGACCGTTGGATAGGAAGACAATGAGAAACGGATGGCAACGATCAGGTCTCCTGACGCCCTCAGCGTAGTTTCACCGGGCGGGCAAAAGCATTGTAGGTATTCACCAACTCCTGAGAGACTCCAATGTCCATGCTGCACAGTGCTTCTTCGACTTGAAGTTGAACTTTCAAGAAGTTGGAAGTCTCGCATTGCAATAATCTGCACATTGCAGGCGAAAGCCTAAGGCAGGTGGAAGGAGGGTGGAAGGGTGATGCCGCATGCCTGAAGGTGATTGCGCAGCATATATCTGACAATCAGCACCGTGGGGTGACAGAAACGATGGCAGTGGCTAGCTATCTGAGGGTGATCAAGAACACAGACGCTTGCGATGGGGACAAGAGCAGCAATGCGCGTGCCACTACAGAGAAGGCAGCACAATCGCCTCAAGGGACAGTCCAACAGTTCAAGTCTGTGGGCGGCTACTACGGTTGCAGGCTATATGAGAAAACATACTTCTCTTCGAAAGACATCGTCCAGTATTTCATGTAAGTAACGTATCATGACAATCAGGGTGAAGTCTTTGTACTGCACTGTGTTGCACATACATGTTACAAGGTCGATCTTGTGGCGCAGTGGGTAGAAGTTGCCTCTTTTTTTGACAATCTGCTGTTGTGTGCAGCTGTGCAAGGTGTAAGAGCCTGCTTGACAAGCCGGTTATGCTTCCAAACTGTGGTCATAAGGTCTGCAGGTGAGTTAGAAGATGCTACCTCGAAGAGGTTGTTGACCGTTGAAGCTGTGGCTGCACCCCCGAGAGTGCTCCTCGTTGGAAGTTCCACAACATTCTCATGCTTGTCCGAGATTATCCCCATTCATTTTCACCTGATTCTGCGTTCCTGCCTGCGCTTGATGTCCCTACAGGAATGTCTGTCACATGTGAAATGTTCGCAGAAAATGGCGTGAAGGCTGAACAGAAGACTTTGTTGCAGAGGGTGCGCTCAGGGCGATGATGACAAAGCTACAAGCTGTTGCCCAAAATGTCAAGGAAGATTCTTCAAGAATAAGATACTCGCCATCGAGGGATACGATCGAATAATGAAGAAAATGAAGCGCTGGTGTGTGAATGCTCTCGGATACGATGAAGAAGAGGAGGCGATTGTGCCGGTAAGCCACTTCCCACACTTTGCAGGAACTCGTGTTGGTTGGCGCCTTGGGCAACCAGCGCAGCCCGGCCTGTTTGAAATCCAGTTCATTAAGATGAGTTTTTTTGGCGTCCGATGGATGCCATGATCAGCAACTGGGTTGCTTCTTGTCGAGTACGGTTTTGCCTTACCCAGCTCTGATCAATTGCGCAGAGAGTTGTCGAGGCAATTGCACAGCTAACCACGTCTCCATATCCTTGTTTGAAGGATCCTGAATCTTGCAGTTTCAAGGGCTATGGCCGATTCTTGGCCGAACATGAAAGCACATGCGGGTTCAAGGTTGTCACATGCACCTTGGGTTGCAAGTCGCAACTGTGGAAGAAGGACGTTGAAGCGCACGCAGACCTCTGTAGCTATGAATGTTCAGCATATGCTTGTCGGAAGCTTGTTCTGGCCAAACATATGGAGCATCATAAAAAGGTGAGCGATTTGGTTTCAACGGCAATCAACAGATGAGTCGTCTCCTTCCGCAAAGTGCACGGTTTGCCTTTGACTTGTCTCGACCAAGAAGGATCTACTCGTAGAACCCGATACTTGCTTGGCCAGCTTCTCTTGCAATTGAACACGGAGTCAATTCCAGCGAACTTTTCAGCAGTCGAGTATGGATGGAGTACCAAAAGGGGAAGTCGTTGATATTGAGTGCTCGGATCTCCAATTGACGCTTTTGGATCCTTCTCAACAGGAAGAGTGTCCTGCCACGGTCATAAGTTGCCCGATGACCAGTGAAGGGTGCACTGTATCCGAACAACGCCGGTATATGCACGGCCACACCGAAAGTTGTCCCTACATGAAGGTGAAGGACAAGCTAAGCGAGCTCAGCGAAGCGAAGGCAGAGATTGAAAAATTGAAGCGGATGGTAAGATGCGCATTGCAATTTACTACTTGTAGTCAAAGACCATGTGACTTGCTGAAGATTGCACTCATGAGATTGTGAACAAAGGTGTTGCTCTTGTTCTTCCTCTTTTTGGTATTTATGTTGCCGAAACGAGCAGCATGATCCTTCGGTTATGAAACTTGAGCAGATAAAAAGCACTAACCTTGATTCGAGCAGGCTTGAGGGCATCTGAACAAATGCTTACTCTCAAAACTCGTGACCTTTCATGCAGCTCGAGACGAGCACGCCAGAGAAGGTAAAAGAAGAACCCATCGTGAAACGTCTAAGAAGCGGAGCTACGAAACGAGAGCCGTTGTAGTACTTTACAATCATTGCCTTAGTCTGGTGCATGTAAGTTACATCGACAATCTATTTTTAAGGGTCGAGCCGGATGCAGATGTTTTGTTTACCTTGTAGTTGCTGTCGTCCAATGGTCTTGGTGGTATGGCTGAAAGACCACCAAAATTGGGCAGATGCCAACGTACCTCCACACTGATTGTAGTTGAACCAATGCAACAATCTGCTCAGGTTACGCCCTCTAAACCCACTGACTCGCTGAGCAGTGCACAGGGCCGCACGGCAATTAGGGGCTTACGTGAGGAAAAAAGAGTTTGTGCAATGATGGCCGTCAGTATAAGCTCCAAGGATCAGATTGGTTCGCCATGCGACCATGAGTTAGTCAGAGATCAACCTGCGTATAAGTACCTGAGCCTGGTACGTGTACCCGCTGATCGACCTGCACACATGGGCCCAGCATGTGACTATGGAGCCACATGTCGAATCACACTGATGAGGCGAGTGACTAGCGCCACTGAAAGATAAGCATGCTGGCACTAGCTTGCACATATGGGTGACGTACAGTGCAGCGCATACGTTAAGCAGCCCCTTGAGTCACGGGCCATCATCACACCCGTTGAACATTATTCGAAAGATCGATGGTGCAAGCTACCTTGACATGTGGGTACATGCAAGATAGGTGATACAATTTGCAATATGCACCGCGCGGACCTGGCCATGCAAGGGATTTATGGACGAGAATTGGACGGTGCCGCCATGTGACCACACAGGCTTGCCTGGCATGTTGGCAAGTGACCATACTAGAAGCAGCTAGCCTGAATGATCGCGAAGCATGGTTGCATGAATTTACCAAACTACGTATATACACTCGCGCGTTAGTATACGGTCGTGGTTCAGCTCTCTGTACATAGGGCGGCCTAAACGCTTCGGATTGCATAGCTTGGCTACTTGTCTTGCAGTACCTAGTGGTAGATTAATTCAAAACAGATATGATTGGCAGGCGGGTGGATCGAACGGCAACGATCTAGATCAACTTTCCCCTGCAGGCCCCAGACGGCTGCTTGGAATCACGTGCAACACGCTACAAGCTCAAGAGACTCAGTTCGATCAAACTCTCGGATACGACCATCTGAATGAGAGGACCGCATGTTCACGATAAGTTGAGCCCAATCGGCCTATTGAGGACAACGTTTACTAGCAGACACACCACCTTTGAAGAGGGTCCCTTGCCATCGTCTAAGTTAAGTCTGTGTCCTACAGGCCAAGTCAAAGCAAGTTCTCTTAGAGCCTTGATTCTAATTCTGAACCCCGTACAGCCTGCGTGACCTTTGACACCGGCCGCTTCCCAACATGCTGACTGATAAACTTGGCGGCCTCTATCACTTTCTCAATATTTACATTCGTTTTTATCCCCAACCCGTTCAACATATACACGACGTCCTCCGTAGCCACGTTCCCCGACGCGCCCTTCGCGTACGGGCAACCCCCCAGCCCGGCCACCGACGAATCCACCACGTTGATGCCCATTTGGAGCGCAACTAGAATGTTCCCCAACGCTTGCCCGTACGTATCATGGAAATGCACCGCAAGCCGCGCGGTCGGCACCCGTTTTGCGACGGCTTCGAGCATCGGGACGACGCAGCCGGGCGTCCCGACGCCGATCGTGTCCCCCAAGGAGATCTCGTAGCAACCCATGTTATACAATTTCTCGGCGACCTCCGCGACTTTCTCGGGGGCCACCGCGCCCTCGATCGGGCACCCGACGACGCACGAGACGTAGCCCCGGACCGGAATTCCGGCGGATTTTGCCGCTCGGCACACGGCGGAATAGCGCTCGAGGCTCTCGACGATCGAGCAGTTGATGTTGCTCTTAGAGAAGGACTCGGAAGCGGCCGCGAAAACGGCGACTTCCTTAGCCCCCGCTTGAACGGCCCTTTCGAAGCCTTTCAGGTTGGGGGTCAGAACCGGGTAGCGCGTGTCGCCCCCGAAGCGAAGTGCGCGGAGGACCTCGGTGTGGTCGGCGAGCTGAGGTGGCACAAGAAACGATGTTACAAGGGGTTCTCCGCCCATCTTTCGTGGCTTTTTATTTGTGTTGTTTGACGCTTCGCTGCAATTCAAGGGTGGGATATGCGGGGTAAACTTTGGACGTCTGTTAATTCTGTCTGTTCAACTGTAGTTTTAAGTCAAGCCAGGACCTCGAGCGAAAAGGAGATCCGAGCCTGCAGTACAAACAAGCGTCCCTGCACTGCGTGAACAGGGCGACAGAAGGCACAGCAACCGTGTCATGCCTGCATGAAGCCCGTTCAGCTTCTTTGAACGAGAAGCCGCCGTCTGGTAAAAGAAGGTACGAAATGGCCGCACACATAACTAAGAGGCCGCTTGCAATAAGCGAATGGCCGCATAAGTACACGGGTGAGCACACAGAGTGATGAGAAGTGCTTGAATGAGCAAGTCGATCGAGCTGTCAGTATGGTCGGGCACGAAGAAAAGCGAGTAACAAGGATGGCAGCAGGTTTACGAGATTTCCAGAGATCCTATGTTGAAATTCTACACAGCACAGACTGCGGTCTGAACGTTGCGGGCACCGGAGACTGAAGAACAATCAAAGTAGATGTTCCTTCTTCATGGAACGGAGATACAGAAGACCATATGTTCGGAGAAGGTGTACGTCACCCCAGCAGCGATGCAAAGACATCAGAAGAAGTCACTGAGGGGCTGGCTTCTCAAAAACCGGCAAAAAAATTCCGTGTCGTGGAATCCGTTTGCCAGAGCAGGTCACTCTCAGTTTGGTGGGGCAGGAAAGAAACTGTACAGCGTAAGTGACATACAGCCAATGCGGAAGAAACGCAGAGCATAGGGACCAGCAACTTTCAAAGCACTAAGGGTTGGCACCCAAGAAGCAAGCAAGCGGGCCAAAACCTCTGGATCCACAACGGCTGCAAGCTCCCCAAAACTAAGACCCTTCACCCTAAAGTACTGAAACCCTGAAAGCCTCACTACGACCCTGCAAAGCTTCTTCAGGCAATACTTAAGTGGCGTCTCCTGGAGATGAAAAGCCCAAGAAACACCGAAAGTCGCTCTAGCAAATCATAGGTTTGAAATTCCTGCAAGCTCACATCATTGATAATATGTGTTGAGCCCACCTGGAGGATCTGTCTGGGCAATACAAGGCTTACGAAAGACTGGACTTGTTTAGAAAGTCAAAACGTCAACTCTACATGTTAGAGATACTGATATTCTCGTGCCATGAATACCAGGGTCCCATATTTTGCATTTCGCCATCCAGGAGGAGGCGGTGTCGCCAGATATTGGCCGTTCGATTTTTGAAGACCTTTCTCGATCGGACGATCGCGGCGGTCCGACGTGGAAAAGTGCTCCGAAAAGTGCGGGCACTGTTTACCAAAAGTGTCGCGGTATGTACCCAGTATGCTACTTGGTGAGAGCCAGGATATGCGGAAAGCTGCCACGTCAGAAACATCCCTCTACAAGCCACGGTTCAAACCGGCACTCCAAAATAAGAACACCCCAGACTCGAAATGTAGAAAATGGGACCCTGATATGAACGGCACGAGATTGAGAGATAAGCTTACCTGGGGAATCCACTTTGGAGATACAAAGCTGGTGGCTTCAACCACGGGCAAGCCCGCCTCCGCGAGGCGCTCGATGAGCTCCACCTTCACCACAGTTGGGACGTGCGTTTTCTCGTTCTGGAGACCGTCGCGGGCCCCTACTTCTACAATTTTCACGTACTGCGGCAGGTGCTGGAAGAGCTGCCAAGCAAAGGAACCAGCGGGTTAACGTCATGGTGATTAAAGATTTGGAATTGCTAAGAGGGGTCCTGAAAGACACGAAGGCTTGGGACGCTTGTGAGCAACCTATGACTCCAGGAAGCATTGCGACGGAAAGTCAGGCTTTGGTGAGGGGTCCTGTGAAGGTCAGGCGTTTCTACACGGTTGCATTCGTGTTAATGAGCAAAGAACACCAAAATGCTGAGGTTTTTGAAAAAGGTCGGTGAGGGTCTTCGACTATACGCGAGTGAAAAAGCGGTGTCAAATGATGCGCTGAGAATCATTGACTGTTTCCGGAAGCGTATCTTGTCACCTTGAAAAGCAGCGAGTAATTTAACGATTCATAATGGAAGACTATCACTAGTGTCTCAAAGGCATGATGGAGGGGCGCCGTTCTTTAACAAAAACTTTCTGTATAGGACCAGAACTAGTCTTGCCGTGAGTCTAGCACTCTCTGGGCAACGTTATTCTTAGGGATCTTCCCACAATGCCAAATGGCTCAAACAGCTCTTTTGAAAGGGATCCCCCAAAACACAACACAATGGGGGCATATCATAGGTCGCACATTTCCCTTCACTCTGTTCCACACCTCAACAGTTTCAACCTCAAACCCCACTGACACACCAGAACAGCTCTTGGCAACAGGAAGCGATCTGAGGTTGGTCCCATGTAGTCCATAACTGCCACCTGTCGCAGACGGGACAAAGAGCTGACGCTGGCATAAAAGACAGGGATCCCTCAAACCCAAAGAAAGGGAGTATTTCATAGGTTTCAGTCTACTTTTAGCTCAAAAGTCTCAACATTGAACCTCAACGACATTCCAAGACAGCTGTGAAGCCATACAAGGTCAGTTCCATGTAAGCCGTATCTGCCACCTCTCACATGATGTGACAAAGAGGAGCTGACGCGAGAATGAAATTCCACCAATTCGACGCCCAACGACAACTCAGTTCAAAGCTGTCTCTGTATTCAAAGATTTTAGAACCCCTGCATTCAAGGGTTGTAGAAAAGATGATTCAAAAATAGCCAAAAGGCCAGAGAAGAAAGAAAGACAAGAAAGGAAGGCAGTACCAACCGGGATCCGAGATGAGAGTCCGCTTTCCCGCAGCTTCATTGCGGTTGCGCTCTTTGCCTGCTCCCCCTCAGCCCCCCCGCACACGGCTGCCTCTGCCTCCGCCACAGTATGCCGCCTCCGCCCATTCTGGACCTTTGGTTCTTTGACACCGTTTGCTGAGACAGAGAAAACTCTGCCCATAGAAAATGACCTTCTGTGACTCCCTGAAGCCCCTTCCTTTTGGTTGGTGTCAAAAGTTGCCTGGGTTGCCCCCCCAGCTGCAGAAGCTTCTTGGCATTGCCTTGCTGAGTTCTCCACGCCGCCCCTACTTTGACACAAGGCCGGCATGTGGGCTGGACCCTCAGCCGGCGGGGAAAGTTGTGTCAAGGCCCCCAGGAGGGCCTGTCGGAGCTGGGCAGGCCTAATGGCTCTCAGTGAGCACAGCATCTCTGAGGCTCCAGCATGGGGGCCGGCAAGACCTAACCCTAATGCTGTCGGTGTATGGGGTCCTTTGTGCTTCTTATTTGGGGGTCAGGTACCAAACCCTAATGTGGACGCGTAATCTCAGTGGTTTTTCTAGGGTTATGAAGCAGGAAAGAAAAGTTTAGGGGCTGTAGGTGGGAAATGCTGCTCTTCAAAGCAGACGGCTCTTAGTGCAGGCACAAAGTAACAGCGAAAGCCCTTGACAATGCCACTACTGCGCCCACGTATTTTAAAGCCCACTTTCCAGACAGCACATTAAACAGGAGACCCTGAAGAGCCACCAATGCCCTCATGCAGGTCACTGAGCACGTGAACCTCCCGCGTCCACTGTGCAACCCCCTCTCATGCAGTCTCCTTAGTTCAAACTTTCAAAACGTTTGCTTCTCAAAACTTTCTCAGTTTCTTGAGTGCTCAGTGCATCTTCCTGCGACTCCGAATCCGAGTTCAACTTGGCTGCGCTGCCACCAGAAGCTTCGCGCGCGCGTGGTACCTACAACCAAGTATTTCATAGGTACCGCGCAAACGACGACCGGTCCAAACCGGAATGCGGACTGGTGCAGACGGAAGACTGCACGAGACGAGAGAGAACCGCACAGCATGACGCAGCAACACTGACAGGGTTGCCAATGGCCATGCTGCTGAGTCGGCAGCAGCTTTTCTGCTGACCTCACGTACTTAGTTCTTTCGAGGAGGGGCCTAAGTGCGCTGCACTGTCCCTCCCGCCTTTGTTCAACCATGGCGGAGAGGCGGGTGCAGGACGCGCCATGCGCTTGTTGCCCTCTCGCGGGGGGACAACGTTGGCCGGTGTTGATGCTCAGGATCGCACTCTTGTCGTCCTTGCTTTTCTGCTGTAGGGGGGCAACAGATGATTCTGATCGGTCGAGACATTCCACAAGGGATGGGTACTATGGTCAGGGACACCCACGGTCAGCAAAGGGTATTCTCGGGGGGGTGTTACCATTCAGGGGGGAGGGAAAAGCGGTGGAATCTGGGGGGGTGGAGGTTGAGCTGAAGCGTTCGGGGGGCGGGCTAGAAATGGAGCCGGACAGGTGGGGCGAGTTTGACCTGAAGCGCTTCAAGCCGGCTGCGGCTGGGAAAGGAGCGCAGCTACCGGGGGCAACAGCTGGCGAGGTGGGCACCTTTTGTTGGGCCGGGTTTGGAAGTTAGCTTGTCTCAAGTGTGCATGTTAAGATGCGAGTTGTTCACACGCGTCTCGTAAACGTAAGGTAAATGGCGAGTAATCAGTGGGTCCTTTTTGTGTCTCCCTGATTCTTCAGTTGTGCTGATAGAACGAGTGCGCATCTTGGGTGCTCCTTTGCACTGTAACGAGGTGCCTAGTTGTAGTTCGGATGCCGCCTTCAGCATTTGTTATTTTAAGTACCATAGGGTTGAGCAGTGTGTCGCTAGGGGCATCCAGCGGCTAGAGCAATGTCCACAGGCTACGACAAGCTGGTTGTTTTCCGTCAGCTACTTGCTGTGTTTTTGTTTCTAGGCCTCAAGCGATAGTCGGTTCTGCTTCAATATTGCTGCTGATTTTGGAGCAATGGGCATGAGCATGGGTATGATAAAGTAGCCGCTCCTTTCTACGTTCTCCTAGACACTTTGTTCTAACGCATTGTCATGGTGATTATTTCTCCTCGCTCGTGTTTGTCAAATTGACTCGATCCAGGTATTGCCGCCATAGCCAAGTATTTCATGCAGGTCAATCCGAGTTCGATTTGTTTGTAGCTTTTGACCAGCTACCTGTAAGCTGTTCAGCTTCATTTAAGATTCTCTTTTTGCCACCCGGCCGACAGGCATGTGGCGGTTTTGTTGACCTGGAGATTCCATGCTGCAAATAAGCCTGTCTCAGCGGGTCTGTATCAACCGAGTCGGTACGAGGTTCCTCAAAGCTCTGTCCTAGCTCTTGTGTACAGCAATTGCGTAACTAAGAGAGCAACGCAAGCCCTCACCGTGAAGAAGCCCCCCCACTTGATAGCTGCTTCTTCTACTGAGAAAGTTGCCTTGTTCCTGCTGCCAGGTTGCTCCCCCCGCTACTATCTTTTTGGAGAGCCCTGCGGGGCTTGAGGAGGCGACCAAGTATCCCGTCAACATCTCGGGCACGTATAAAGGTGAGAGAACGTGGAGCGAGATGTTGGGGGGATTGCAGACCACACTTCGCCTTGGCAGGTTTTCGCCTTTTAGCCCCCCTTCTTTAATGCTTCAGCTGCTCTTTCAACAGAGTTGCATGATGCTTGCCGGTTCTTTTTTCCAGCGGTAGTGTCGCTCTCTTCAGAACGCTTTGTGGGTGATGCCGCATCAAGTCGCGCCTTTCGCTTGTAGGCCTCGCGCCTTAGGACATGCTAGCCCCTTCGTGTCCTTCTTACATTGTTTCTTACATCGTTACATCGTTTCGTGGGCGTCGACGGGTTCTGGCGCATTTACGTCTGTTTCCCAGATTGTGAATCTTTGTTGCTTCTCTTGACCTTTTTTTTTTTCTGGTGGCTTCAGGTACCTGGGAGGTCCAGGGCAGCAACACCTCGCTGCGGTTTCCGGACCTCCAGAAGAGTACGGGGAACATCATCTTCCAGCTCACGAGCTCGCGCACCGCCGAGCCCGAACTTCACTATGTGCACGTGAGTCTGCTTCACTTACCATCCATAAAAACGGCACTCTCGAACCCTTGGATATGCAACACACCCTGATGCAGTGACTCAGAAACGTACTTATGCTGTAGGTATGCCAAAGCTGCCTGGAATCGAACTGTGTTTTCTTTCGAAGGGGCAGATGTGGTGTATTTAGTTTGCAAGTCCTTTGTAATTTTGTTCCCATGCTGACTGCAGGGCGAGATTGTGCTGCGCGACGGGAGTTACATCAGCGACGGCGACGTGCACATGAAGCTCGAGGGCACGTATGTGCAGCGCTTTGGGGAGCTGCGGATGGTTCTCAGCAGCAACGGGCGGGACGAGGACGGGGGGCGCCTTTCTGACGGAAATGAAGGGGGGGGAAAAGTGGGAGCGGGGCTCGGGCCGTATCAGCTGGGGATGCGAGAAGGGGGACGCGAGCGGCGGAAAGCAGGGGGCAAGATGGATATCTACGAGTTGGCGCGCAACTGCAAGATTAGGATGACGACACAGGTGAGCGAGACGTGAATGATTTTGCAAGTTCTGGCCACTCTCGTGCACAGAGCGTGCGCTGTGCGCATACCGCGAGGTTGAGTCTCGGCCAGGAGTTGTCCCTTGCTTGGAAAACATCGGTGTAACTTACACTAATCAAGGCATGTGACGTAACAGAGCCGAAAGGCAGACAAGCACCGAGCTATGGGAATCGAATCCACAAACTTCTCTCCTCCTAGTGTTTCTTTGCGTGGAAGCTGGTGAACGGCGCTGAACAAACTCTTGCTTTTTAACCAAGAGTTGAGCAGCAGTTGTTCCGTTGACAGAGGAACAACAGTCTGGACGGCAACGGATGACCGGTGTAGACAAAGACCACATCTTTCCTGGAAATTGATACAACGTTCAATGCTTCACCCCCAAGTTTCCCACCTGGCTAGTAAACGGCCGGAACGAGTACGAGGTAACGGGCAAAGCTCTAGGGTGGGCGTCTCTTGAGATTCTGAGCGGCAAAGATATATCCGCTGTAGACAAAGATGTGAAACGCTCTCGAATTCTGAATTATTGTCCATTTTTCCAGGTTGCTCCCCTCGCTTGGAAGCTAGTGAACGTCGTCAACGAGTACGAGCCCAGCTCCATGGTCGGCGTTGTCTAGACCTCAAGCGGCAAGGAACGATCTGCCGTAGATAGACAAGTTTAAATACACTGAAAGTTGACCAACCTTCTGTTGCTTCCCCTCCCAGGTTTTTCCCCTTTCCTGAAGCTCGTAAACGGCGTCAACGAGTCTACCTCTATGGTGGGCGCTGTCGACATTTTAAGCGGGAATGGACTAGACAAAGAATCAGACACGTTCGACAATTAACCATTTTCGATCGCTTGCCCTCCCAGGTCTCTCCCCTTTCCTGGAAGCTAGTAAACGGCGTGAACGAGTACGAGCCGAGCTCCATGGTCGGCGTTGTCAAGAGCCCGCGCGGCGAGGAAGGCGGCGCGTGCTTTGCGCCGCTCGCGCTGAACGTGACGGCGGTAAACCTGGAGGCGTATTACAACAAGGCGATCAACTACACGCTGATGGTCACGTTTGTCTCGTTCGTGCAAGTGCTGCTGCTCATCCGGCAAATGGAGTATACCAACACGCAGTCGGTGAGTGCTCCTCGAATGGCTTGGTTTGTTAGTGTTCGTGTTTTTGCGCAGCCTCTTGAAATGGGGCGCTCGGTTTTGAGCAATCTTGTGTTGCTCATCCAGTAGATGGCGTTCACGTACACACATGTCGGTGATTTTTTTCGAGAGATGGTAGTTTTGCTGAGTTTTCATGCGGGTAGCGCCTGGAAGTGGAGCGTTCGGGTGATAATGAGCGGTCTTGTATTTCTCGATCGACAGCTGGGTACCAACCCATTTGACAAATACACATTGTGCTGCTTCTTAGATGGTTTCCTTACTCATCATTGTGCTAGTGCCAGGCACCTGATCTGAAATTTTGGGGCTCTCAAGCTGCTGTTTGCTTCTCACGGCCCTTCCTTCACCTCCTCTTCAATTGCTCAAGAGGGAAGGCTATTTTCTTTGGGTTCTTGGTTGGGAATCGAGGCAAATCGAGGGAATCGAAAGGACTTCTCGTCTCCAGCTCCCTCAAGGGCGCCATCTAAGCGTTGTAGGTTTTCACCGATTCATTTGAGTCACACCAACCTGGGCGTCAAGCGTTGCCTGCTACAGTGGGCCGCAAAATCGCAAGTCGTCTTGACCAAAACTTGACGCCTTTTTTGAACTGCAGCCTTCGTCTCTGCAGGGCGCCGCAAAAGTGCCACTGCTCATGGTGGGTCAGCAGATTTGAAACCATAACTTGACACCAGTTTCTAGGTCACCCTTTGTTTCCTGCAGGACGCTGCAAGAGTGTCGCTGCTCATGGTGGGTCAGCAGATGCTCCTTAACCCAGTCTTAAACCAGTGCTTAATTCACACTTCATCTTCCTTGTAGGGCGCCTCGAAAGTGTCACTGTTCATGGTGGGTCAGCAGATCTTGAATCAATCTTGACACCAATCTTGACATCACGCTTTCTCCCCTGCAGGGCGCCGCGAAAGTGTCACTGCTCATGGTGGGTCAGCAGGCCATCATGGACGCGTACCTGTGCCTGCTGCACCTGACAGCTGGCATCGTCGTCGAATCGCTTTTCAACGCGTTCGCGACCGCTGCGTTCTTCAAGTTCGTGATCTTTTCGATCTTCGAAATGCGCTACCTGCTGTCGATCTGGAAGGCGCGCCGGCCCGCGAGCACGGGCGACGGTTGGGAGTCGATGCGGCGGGAGCTGTCGATACTTTACTCTAGATTCTGTGAGTTGGCCATTCTCTTAAGTTGGCTCTTGTGTTCGGCACTGTTTCTGTTGGCTCTTTCGAAGGGAAGATTGTCACTTAGGTGCTTTTGGGTGTCTTCTCTTCAAAGCTTCAGAATACGCATGCGTCTGCCCAGCTTTTCTGGACCAACTGCAGCTGACTTGATGTCCAGCTGCTATGTTTTGGAGTTCTTACCAGCTTCTGCGAGTGCTGTGCCGCTGAGTGCTTCCGTTCTCATCTGAAACGACTCGAAAGCAAATGTCTGTGAACCCCCCCCTAAACCCTTACCCGCTAACTAAACCTCAACCTCTCCCGCAGACGGGTTCCTGCTGGGCGGCATCCTGATCATGTACCGCCTGCACGCGATGCTGAAGCACATCCTGCTCCTCTTCTACGCCTTCTGGGTGCCCCAAATTATTTCCAACGTCATGCTCGACGCGCGCCGCCCGCTGCACCCCCACTACATCCTCGGCATGACGGCCACGCGGCTCGCGATCCCGCTGTACACATTCGGCTGCCCCAAGAACTTTATGAGAGTGGAACCCAACCCGGGGTGGTGCGTCGGCCTTGCCTGGTGAGCATTTGGATGGGCTCATTCTCACTGCATAGCGCAAGCACTGTCCAGACGAGCAAAACTTTGCTTTCCTCCTTCGCTTCCTGCAGGGGATTGGAGCGAGAGACGCCGTTTTAATGTTTTTTGGAAGTTTTGACGCTGTTTTACATCTTCCCAAAGTCAGTGTCGGGCGTTTGACATCGATAGTCCTTTCTTGATAGTCATTTCTTGCTTTTGCCTTGTAGAGATTTCAGATACGAAAACCGAAGGTATTGCCGGGTTTGGGCGTCGACCGACTTTTACTAGACCAGAAGTTTTCTGGTAGTGTATTGGACCCTTCTATGGTTCGGTGTACCCTATTCAGACACCGATTTCCGTATTGGCTTGACGCTCAAGAGTTTGCTCTCTGGTCGCTCTTAGGGAACGCTTCGACTGGTTTTCAAGCACTTCGAATGATTAGATTGGGGTTGCGAGACATCATCCATATCTGAAACTCGCGTCCTCCCCTCTTCGCAGCTTCCTGTGCGGTCAGGCAGGCGTGCTGTTGCTGCAGCACTACTTCGGCGCGTGGTGCTTCATCCCCAAGCGCTTCCGCCCGGAAAAGTACAGCTACTTCCGGCGGATCGAGCGGGCCTCCATCCCTGGGGGGGAGGAGGCGGGCCACCTAGACTGCGTTATCTGCATGGCGCCAGTTGACGCTGCCCCCCTCTCGCGGCAACGCATGGTCACGCCGTGCGACCATTTGTTCCACTCTAGTTGCTTGGAGAAGTGGATGGATATCAAGATGGAGTGCCCGACGTGCCGGCGGCAACTGCCGCCCTTGTAACATAGAGAACGGCGTCAGCATGATGTCAGAATTGACCGAAGAGATTGGTAGTTGTATAGGTAGAGTGCGAGAGTCCCCATTAGAGATAACAAAACGCGATGAAGACACGTCAATAAGCTTGCCTTGCCTTACGATGTTGTTGAGATGAGATTTGAGACGCAGCTCGTGAGGCTGTGCGTCTCGCCAAGTGAACACTGTTGTTAATTTGTTGTTCTTCACAGGTAAACGATCGCAGATGCAGCTTTATCAGACTATGTGCATGATTCGAATCAAGTGGTGCCAGCGCTGCTTGAAGTCATCCCGTTGCATGTTGCCAACATCCGCCATCCAAGCCTTACATGCGCCGCTACAGAAGACATAATTCAAGCTGCATGATTATTCGTCCGCGTTTTTGTATGTGCACATCTGTCTGAACAAACGGATGAGCTTCATGAGATTAATGTTCTGGCAGGAGCAGCACATGCATGTGAGTGCAGCTAGCATGCAACCGCGGGCTCTCGATCAGTACAAAGACTGTACAGGTGTGTCGAATCCGTCACACAAAATTATACATGGCACCATGCGGGTTCCAATTGGACAAGGCAGTCATAATGCGTGCAAGCTGCCAACTGATTACACTTATTACAAGTCTATAGCTCTGTTCCTTCGCATCCAATCAGTAATACGAGTAACCCCCATAGTGCGTTGTTGAACCACAAGCGAAGCATAACAGATTATTCAGAAAGGTCACAATCCAGCATCTCGCCATAGCTCAATCAGTGACCCGGTCAATCATACCATCGTTGCATCAGAAGATTTTGACGGCCCTGGGCCAGTTTCAGGACATGGAAGGTGAGAGAGTGCTCCTGTACTACATGCATGCACTTCAAAGGCTGCAAATGGACTTTGAAACCAGACAATCATGGAAAAGTCTAGGTAATGGCTCACATTCAAAAGAATTCTTATCAAAAGCAAGCCCTCAACGATCTCAAACATAGCGACCATTGACTGTGCTCCCAGCAACAACACGTCCATTTTACGCCTTTCTCAACGCCGCTTGCAAGTCAGCCTCCAACATTTCTATGCATCCAAAGCTTCCGCCCGCTGCATCGCACTCTTCACCTTGTCCTGCGCCACTTTACACCGCGCCAGAAGCGTATCGTACTTCCGCGCCGCCCCTACTAGTTTCATATCCATGGCTAGCAAGTTCACGTACCGGCCTAGCTCCGTTAACTTCTCGTTTGTTTCCCCCTGGTCCCTAGCCTTGTTCATCTCCTCCTGGATCCTCTCTATGACCACCTCCGCCGAGGCCTCCATCGAGCTGCCCCCGTCCTCAAACGGCCGGTCCAGCATCCCTCCTAGGAGAAACAACAACTCAAAAATGACTTCCTTAGGAGTCTTTGACTTTGCCTTTTCCTTCCTGAGAACATACACCGGTTCATCCGTCATCCCCTCCACTTCATCCTTCAGCGACCATGGTGCTGATGAGTCGGGAGCGCCGAGCAACCCCGCCGCTGCGGCTATGCTCGCTTGCACTTCGGCATCGGAGATGCCTTCTTCCCCCTCGTCGTTAGCAGGGGCCGCCGACGGACTCTCAGGTTGCGTGCTGCTGCTCTCGGGCGATGCTTTGATGGCGGTGGTTCGACGAGCTGTCCTGGAATGACATCCCTTTCTAGTTACTGGCTGGTCGCTGGCATCCTCAACTGAAGCCAGAGACTTTTCAGCAAAGAAAGCGGTGCCTTGAATCTCCTGCAGAAAGACAGACCCTTTGTATCTATGCCTTGCGGGCTGTCTGCAAGCGCAGATGAGTCTGACGGGCTGGCAGGCAAAGGAGGATGAGCTTTGGGAAAGAGCTACGGCTGGCTTTAGTGGCATGAACGTTTGGGAGAGCTGGCAGACAGCATTGCTGTAGCCCATCATGCACGCCCTACACGCAAAACAGCGCAAGCCAATGGCGTACCAAACACTGATGGTGGCGTTCAACTAGTACCAGAACTGCTGCACGAGGGAGTGGCGTGACCGCAACGATAAGTGAACAGGCTTGGTCCTGTTGCTTGCGCCCCAGTTAGGTACCAATTCGTTTCTGAAACTCTCGAGTCTTATGCAGGCAGCAGGCAATGGCTGGCGACTGCATTCACATGACCATGCACATTGCAAACCTCAAGCTAGGAGACTCGAACTCTGGAGAGTTGGAGAGTCGAGACTGGAGTCTGGAGTCAACTCTGGAGTGTGGAGTCTGGACTCTTCTCCACTGCCTAAGAGAGCTAAGAGATTTTGCGATTTTGCAGGATTTGTTTTGAAGGCAAAGATGATCATCGAACCGTTGCATATTCACCAAGTCGATGAATCGACGGTTGGCAACCTCCAGAGTCCACATTCCCTACGGTAAATCCTTTACTAAATCTGCAATGTTCAATGACTGAGCCTCACCCAGGACTGAGAAACTAGTAGTTACCAGTAACGTCCCCAGCGGCAGTCATACTCACCCCTGCCTCTGGCCATATTATACACGTACGGTAACATCAAGACATCAAACAGAGGTCAATGTCTGCAGATATTCATCTACACAAACATTCATAGATACACTTGTCCTCCGAAGAATCCAGTCTTGCTTTATCGCTTGATATTCAACCGGTAGTGCACCACAAAGGTGTGCATTCCGATCGTCATCCACATCGTCGTCCATGGGCAACGATGGAGATAGATGAGAACCATACAAGTGGCAAGCCAACGTACAGGGATCGTGCAGCGGTGACTGGTTGCAACTGAGGGAATCGAACCCTGGCGACAGGGTGCTGTACAAATCACTCGATCAATGGATTGCATCGAGCACTTGGTTCAAAGTGTCACACTCAATCATTGTCTCGTCTGAATAAGGTTGTCGCACAAATAAACGACCTTTGCGTGTGCAAGAGCTAAGTTCATATTAGCATACAATATTTAGAGAGCAACAAAAGTTCCCTTGCCAACCGCTCGAAAGGGTGGCCATTGTTCCTCCAATCAATGTGAGCAAGGCGATAGCGCGAGCATGTAATGCCAAGGTGTAGTGCACATGGACGTGGGCTGCAGAAGAGATAAGAAACCGGAAAAGGCACACATGTAGTCACAAGCCTGCCGCTGAGCTTGATGTCAATGTGTACCCAAAAAAATCGTGGTCACTAACTTCAATATGCTCATTCCCAAAAGCTCCAAAACGGGTTGTCTCAAAGCCAGCAAACGTCTGCAACCAGTGCACATCCTCGACGATGAAAATTTTTCCAGTGCGAGGTTTGACGACCGAAACTGAACCATCTGAAAAACAATTGAGCTGGAGAATTTCTGTTGCAGATGTAGGAGTGAATCTATAGGGTTGTGAGCCCGCATGTCCAACCTCAAAAAGAAGCACAAGCTTGACGAGGAGAGATTATCGCAACACCACACAGGGGTTTGAAACAACAATGCGAGCAGGATGCAACTTGCCAATTTGGACTCCTGGTTACATAGATTTTAATACACTCTACTAGCGATTGCAAAGAGCAGGTTTCCAATCAACCCATTCGAGTTACAGACACACAGAACTTTCACTAAGTTGAACCCTCCATCGGCAGACTCAGGAATCAGGATGGCAAGATATGAGCTCAAATGCTACTAATCGGGACCTGCTGCTCCCTCACGCCCAAAGGTTTTACTCCCTTCTCATTGTTTGACTATGTGGATAAAGGCGCCAAAGCTGCAGCAGCAAAACTTGCGACATCCCGAACCTAGCCCTGGCAAAGAGATTGCCTAGGCCAGCCAGAGTGAGCAGAATCCAGCCAAGTGAGCAGTACTAAGAAAAGGAAACCCTGCTTTCCAAGGTCCAGATGAGAAGAAGAAAGAATACACATTTTTGATGTGCAAACCATTACCAATATCATGCAAAGCGAACGTGATTGCTAAAATGGATGGCTCTGAAGAATCCTGTGGTTTGACACCAACCTCAGAATACATTGCGCTCTGCACAAATGTTGTTGAACAGTCGTCCAAGCAGACGGGCCCCTTGCCTGACTGAAACCCAGAACTCTACATCAGCTTGCCCTTGGTGCTACTGCAAGACCAAAGCCTGGCCGAGTCCGTCCTCTGTACAAGTCCAGCCAAGGCAGTCTGCTGCACGACCCCTCCCCTTGCGCAGAGTTCTATGAATCCAAGACTTGTTGGCGCAATCTGCATGACTCAACCTGCTCTGTCCAACAGAAGACCGCCCAACCCATCGTCAGGCCGTTTCTACTTTGATCTCTGTCGCATCTTTCTGCGCTTCCTCTTGAGCCTACGCATGCGCTTCTTCTTCCACTGCAATAAAAGAACAGAGCTGTTCAGTAAAAGAACTGCAAAATGAGTGGGACCATTACCCAATAAGCAACACTTGCGTCACACTTGGCCTGAGGATTCTGCAAATATGTATGATGCTCGGGCATCCTCGCAATCATATTGCGGTACTCAGCAGACAAACTCATACACAGTCCAAGACCGCCAATGTGTGTCACGAGGACAGACCAAAGACCATTACCATTACCAAAATGGGGGTGTCTGTCAGAGGTTAACCATGGTGTGTGAGCCTTTCTTAGCTCCATGAAGCAATGCAAGACACCGTCCTATCATCAGAAACACGATGCACGTGCTTTGACTGCTGTCCTCTGTTGCTCCTGATACTACCCGCATCCATGAAAAATCTTCGAATGATCCTCCAAAGAGACGTTAAGTGGAAACGTATTTGCAGAATCTCTGCCCCTCCAAAACCCCAACCGATACATTTATATAAAGCACACGAAACTGCCAAAGAAGCCCCCCAAAAGCATCAAAAACCGGACAATGCCTGTAAGCACGCGCTGGAGGCTGACAGATTTATACTGTCACGCTCAAAATGGTGAATCCTCAGGGACCTGCAGTGACCTCAGGAGCAACACCAGAAACGGAGAGCGCTCACCTTCGCTCTCATGGTGGCCGCTTCCTTCCTCCACAGACTCGGGTTGGGAAAGAGGACGAGTCCTGCGCTCCTCCCTTGCTTTCCCAAGTCAAATCCTCTGCTGTATTGGTCGTCGCTTCCCCTACTTTGAGAGCTTTGCCACCCACTCTCACATGAAATGCCGACGAGGAATACAGGATGAAACGTAACGTATTAACTTAAACATGTTCTGGCGTTTCATTGCGAATTTGCTCACCTTCGGCGCTGGCGACATGGAACTTGAACTCAAGAAGTCAGCCTGCTTGCCACTGGATGCAGAACTTTCTGAGATTTTCGTCTAGCTAGCTTGAGCAGTGTCCCCCATGGCCAAACAAGAGTTTCATGCTGTTCCACCTCGTGCAACACAAGGATAGAAGATCGTCATTTCAGCAAACTGGATGCAAGAAGCTTCAATTCTGTTATGGAGTAATGCGAGACTGCATGACACGCTCCAAATTAGGGTTTCAGAATGGCCAGATCAGCCCTTGAGCAATTGTTTTTGGGAAGCCATGATAAAAGTCCATATAAAGTAGCTGTACAAAGCTGTGATAGTTTCAAGGATTGCCAGACAGCCAGCTAGTTGTTGGTCTACTGAATCCATGCCATGCTGGCCTCCCATGCTACCGTCCAAAAAGACTTCTGCAGAGAAACTTCGGCCCTATCCACCGAGAGTTCAGCATTTGCTCCCAAGGTCATTCTGCCAGGCAAAGCTGTGCCGACATTATTTCCCGTCAATGTGGGCTAGTACATGGATAAGTGATCTTAGGAAACTTCTTGAGGTAGCATGGAAGCAAGACTGAAAGAGAAGCAGGCCCTGTCTGAGGTGATCCGCATTGGGCTCAACAGGGCCCAAGACCTTGAGCTCCTCTGCCAGGTAGGCATGCTACTGTGCCCCCTCACGCTTAGAAATCATCGGCAATGCTGCTTATATGTATCTGTTAATGCATGCTACCTGTGCCCCCTGTGCCTTAGGGAACACTAACTATGCTGAGACAAAGGGGCCTGGCAGCATAATATGAATTTGCAGGGTATCTCCCATCACCTCCATTCCTGCTCCCTTTCATGGTCCATGAGCTGACAGCTTTGCAGCTATTAGTTCTTGGTTAGGGCATACTGTTCAATCGGACAAGGGACCTGAACGCATGGCCTTGTTCCCTGTAGCTAAGAGCCTTTCAGAATCAGCGTTTGAGCTTCACTGCTGCAGATAAGTTTTCCTGGCCATCTTGGCCTATTCCAAGCAAGGTTGATGCGCTTGAGTTGCCCACTTGCTTTTGATGGACGTTTAATGTGCCTCGCTGATGGGGCACAGAACTGTGCCATGCATGCCATAAGCACAGGGAAAGCAGCAACAAGATAGGAGGCGACAGTTTGCAAAGGTTGCGAATATCTGTGTCTTTCTCTTCAAGTTGGGAGCACTGCCCATAACGGCGCCGTACTACAACTTTGTACTTCAACTTTGAGTGTTCCTGATCCCTGTCAATGGAAAGCAAAGGCCCACATCATCTCAATGTCAAAACAGTTCCTTTTCTGCCAGATCAGGACGTTGGCTTTCGCAAGGAGTCCTGTAGACATACCGAAAGGTTACTCACCCATTCGCTTCTCTTTCTGCAGATCCAAAGCGCTGCCTTCGAGAACCCCTCCCTGGCCCGCCAGGTGGCGGCAGAATGCAATCTGCGGGAGGAGTGGCGATGCACGCGCGAGGCAGCCGTTCTGCAGCAGATGGAGGGGCTCAGCTTTGCGACAGCGGAGGAAGGTGAACTGAGGGCCACTTCGTACCTCTGCCCATGCTGCCAGGTAGATTGGGTCTCCATTCATGAAGATTGCCAAATCGCGGCTTTGCTTCGCGGCTGCTTCAGACGGTGTGGAAACTTTCGATTGTCTGCAGAAAGGCCGAACTCACCAGACCTCATTGTTTCAAGGTTGACGCCCCTCTCAAAGTCTGCAGAAGATGTCTCACTTCCGCTGACGTCCCCTAGGTCTGCTTCCTCTCTTCGTTTCGGCTGACGTTTTCTCCGTCCGTCTGTTGATTGCAAGACCTCGGTCATCTGCTTGCGGACAAGGCCCGCAGTCTGCTCCAGCGATCGCCTTCGGGCGCTTCTCTCAGGAGCTCGTCGGCGTCACTTAGAGCCCCATGCACCAGGGACTCATCTCCTTACCGAACTGCACGGCAGAATCGGAGTCCGCTGCAAATAAGGAACGGGCCTCAGAGTCCCGACGTGGGTCGGAGAAGAGTTTCTAAGAAGGATGCGAGGGTTTTGGAGGAGGGCAGTGTCAACCGCTCGGTAAGATCTGGCTCCACTTCGCTTTAAGACTCGATCTCAAGCGATGGGGACTCGATTCCGAACGACCGTCACTCTTACTACAGCAATCGAGCACGAAGCTGGTACAATCGCGTTGCAGATAGCCCATGTTTCGACTGCTATTTGTCTTGAAGACACAGTTCCGGTCGTACCGTTTCCCACGCGCTTGATAAATACTTTGAAGAAACATAAAGCTCTCAGTTCTTAGCGATATCAGACCCAACCAAGGCCTCTCGCAGGTGTCGCCTCTGTTGCGGGCGTCACGAGACCCGCAGGTCTTGGCCCTCGTGCAACTTCACAAGACGTTGCTGCATGGGTGAGCATATCTTTCTCGGTGGCCCTCTTGCGGCCAATTTCAGATTTTTGCCAATCAAGGTGGCAGCCTTGTCTCATCTACTCATTGTTTTGTTGCTTCGCTATCTGAAGGAGCTCTCGAGTCTTTTTAGTCTCTCTGCGGAAAACGCACCGGTGGAGCTTGATAGAGTCTTACAGATATTTCACAAAGCGTGGAGGTCACAGCGATCCGCAATATGCACGGAGGCAACCATAACTTTCACGACTGAAAACGGCGCTCCGCTAACAAGCTCTCGCCTCGCTGTGGCAGTCTAAAGAGGCACGCTGCCTGCGCCGGAGAGAGTGCGGCCCACGTCGCTCTAGAAGGTGCGCTCCAATCAAAGTTTCCCACTGTACATTCAGAGGATCCGAAGCTCTGTAAGGTCACCTGTCTCTTTCAGGGTCTCAACAGGCTTGTGCTCTTTCCTCGTCCGCTCTCTCACCTTGAATACAGTCTTTAAGCGCGCAGCGGCATCAGCCACGGAATCAGTCAGTGTCCTTGTGCCCTTTCACTAGTCTTTCCTGTGTTCTCTCTGAGTTGATTAAACTGATTGAGCGCCCAACGGCGTTAGCCAGCGAAATTTCTGCGGCTTCATGCCCTTGAAAATGCAGCCGGAGCTTCGTGCCTCTCTCCCCACGTGCGCAGTCACCACGATCAGATGCTTAACCCCGCCGTTCCACAACAAACCTTTCGCTCACCTCCCCGTCTCTGTTGCCACGCGCAGAACACGTCCGAGCGGCCCAGGCTCATTTTGCCGCCTCCCTCGCTGACGTCACCCAGGCGCTCGCTGACGTCAGCCCCGGCAGGCCGGAGTCCAAGCTCGGCGCAGCCGCCTTCGCGTTCGGAGACCTGGGCCTGCCCGCGGCCCTGGTTGCGCGGCTGGTAGACTTGAGGCGGCAGCAAGCTGCACGGACGGTCCAAAGGGGCGTGCGAAAATGGTCAAGTGATCGAAGGAGGGAAGCGGGAGAGGAAGAGGTGAGGGTGTGCTTGGCAGAGAAAAAGGATTCAGACTTTTGCGACCTGCTTGAATGGAAAAACCAGTATGTCGGGCCAGGAAAGAAGATGTGCCTCACCTTTGTCAGTGTGCGACCGCAATAAATCTGCATCGAAAAATTGAGCGCTTTTCGTGACGTAATAGGAGGACTTGTATGACCGTCCTGCGCAACAACCAGGTCCCGGCAGGCCGTAGCGATGCCGGATGGGCCCGACGGGAACTAGCAAGAGTATCAAAGACGAGTACTGCCCATATGAATCTAGTCTCTGTTGAAGATGGACCACAGCTCCAAGCGTTGTCTTTTTTCTTGTTCGTACAGCTTATCCAACGGCAAGAAGCCTTCCGACAAAATCGTGCCGCACAACGGATCCAGGACGCCTTCCGGACAGACTGGCGCAAGCAGCGGACGCGCCTCGCCGTTGTCCGTTCCGTCCGTTTGCGCACTTCCGCTGGAAAGATCCAGCGAGCGTTCCGTTGTCTGCTGCGCCGGCGGCGCGCGGCATGCAAGCACCTAGATAGAGTCGCCGCGCAAAGAGCTGCCTTGCGTCAATGGAAGGCCGATCGGAAAATTGACATTCTGCGGCAAAGAGCGGAATCGGCAGCATTGAAACGCGGGGAGGAGAAACGGAGGTGGTTCGCCGCTGTGCGAATACAGAGCGCGGTTCGCAGGATTTGGGCGAAGCGCGATGCGAGACGGCGGCGGTGGGCGGTGGGCGTGTTGCAGAAGTGGGCGAGGGGGTGGGGGGTGCGGAGAAACATGTGGTGGCACAGGGCCGTGAAGCAGATGCGGGAACGGCGGAGGGAGGCCGCCAGGTGGGCTTTCTGTGAACACTTTGCTGTGCACCCCGCGATCAGGGTTGGTAGTTCGTCTACGTAGTACGGAAGCCTCGCTTGTCTGCTTTCTGCTCGACCGATAATTCCATAAGGGCTTCGTTCTTAGGAGCGAGCGGGTCGAGAACAAAGGCCGAACGAACTCCGCCATCTTAGTCGTTTCTCGGCTCGCAGCTTATACCGTTGCCTGACGTTCGCGTAATAACGGACGGCTGAGACTTTGACACTTGTCTGCCCACTTCGACTTCACTGGGTCTCCAATATTGCGTTTACTTCTTCAAACCACAGAGCAGAAGCCTAGAACAGGCCAGCGCGCGATGCTGGGAACACGAAAGAAAGATTGACGAGAACTGACAATTGCAATCCCTCCATTCATGCGCAGAGTAAAGGCCCGAAAGCAGGCCATTGCGCAGAGTTGGACCGCCGCCGATCGCGCCCTCACCCGCCTGGCCGCGCTCCAAGCTGACGTTCGCCGCACGCGGGACGCGATCGAGCGCGAGAAGGCGGGGTTTGCGGCTCAGTGGGCGCGCTGGCTGGAGGGTTTGGAGCGAAGCGCGTCGGCGCAACCGCTTCCGCGGGGGTGGCTGCGGCAGAGAACTTCGAGCACGGGGAAGGAGGGCTACGTAAACACGAGAACGGCGGAGAGTCAGGTACGGTATACTTAGGGCTAGCTTTGCCGTGCTTGTCGGTTGGAAGAATAAAAGCCCTGTGGGGAGCGGGGTTCGCTGAATCCTGCTACAGCTCTAGAGGATGTTCAAGCCACGGATCTTGACAATATTACCGACACCCGGGTCTTCTTGTACCACTTTGCCTTCGAAGCGGTCCTCCATCGCTCGTCCTATCACATGTTCTGATGCCCACGACTTTCCAGCAATAGGCAATTTCTGACGGCCACGTCGCCTTTCAATCTTCAAGAAGGCTCGCAGTTTCATTTGAGACGAACTTTCATACGACCGTTTCCTCCGACCTTGACCGGTGTAATCCATTGAGAGCAGTCAGTCGTCACCGACGGTCTGGGAGGCCTGAGGTTCGTCCTAATCGCAGTCTATGGGGCTGGACGTATTGGAGCATTCGCCTTTGAGAGCCCCTGTCAGAATCCTCAGCGCTGCCGCTGCATCTGTGATCGCCTCATACTTACCACCGTCTTCCCTGTGTGTTGCGATTGTTTCTTTGCGGAACCGTCAGTCTGTGAATATATTGCGTCATTTTGATGTGTCCGAGGATGCCGTCTCATTCACCCTTTCATTCACCATGGGCTTAAGTTGCTGACGTAACCTCTGTCGTCATCCTGCAGGCGTTGCACCCGGCTCTCGTCGGCCTCCTTCCTGAAATTGAGGTGCAAAGAGCGAAGGGGCAGGAGGGCTTCCGGGCACGGTTGGCCGCCCTCGAGGCGCGGCTCGCTCCGCTGGAAGAAGCAGCCGAAGTAGAACGGAATGACGTTCTGAATATTGAAATGCTCCGCGCTCTGGTCACTTGTACATGATTGTACTTTGATTCGTCAATGAGAACTTCTTCCAGTCTAATTTGCAGAGCGCGTAGTCCAGAACTAGCACCATCGAAGCGCCACTATTTGCTAGCTTACCGTTTACCACGTGCAACTAAAGGTTCGTTCCGTAAGATAAACAATTACAGTGCAACCGCGCTTACGGACATATTCCCGTCAAACCGGAGCATATGTCCTGACGAGTCGTCTGCTAAGGAGTTTATCATTGTAATTGTCAACGGTTACATCCAGCATCCACCGTCCAATCATTTCGACGTCAAGGTGGCCTCCAAGTCGAGGCTTCTCAAAGGCGTACGCACGCATCAGGAGCATGCTAACTTAGGTTCGAGGACCATCCTTTCTCACCAGCTAGCTAGCATTCTCTCACCCTTTGGAAAAGGCGGCAGCCACAATTTCCATGCAGCATTTCTAATTCAAGCTTCAAGCTGGCGTCCATGCAATGAAGAATGTTGTCAGAATCGACATGCAGATCCGTTCTTCTGATCATATCTGCACTGATTCAATGGGGATGCACGTGGTCGTGCATTAGCCGTGGTTAGTGCGGCACGCAACCGACATGCACGCTGCTTTCATACTGAGCAAGTATCGACTACCAGTAGCGAAAATGCCATGATGATCTAGTTTTTCCGCGCCTTCGTTGCATGACGTAAGCTGCCAATCAAGAATGTTCAATGCACATGGAACGATCGACGCCGAGTGATGGCTCATCACGGTTGCAAGAAAAGTATCTGCAACTTTCAAACAAGAGTGGCGGCTAGGTGCGGCCATCACTTGGACTCAGTCAGGTCGAACAGTTCCAACGGTCCTACGTGGCAGGTAAAGGCTGTTGTCGGAAAGATATGCGCGCGCTGCTGGTGCTATAATTTGAGCCGTCGACTTGGAATGAGCTATTTCAAACCGTTTGATCATGTGTCGGGGTTTCCCGCCCTTCGTTTTTGGGCGCATTCGTATGCTTGGCACTTGGGATTGACGTGCAACACACGTGGACTCGTCTGCAGACACTATTCGCAACGCTGCTTTTGACTTCCAGTCACTCTGTGCTGATGAGCGCCTCTCTCTGAGATTGGCGACCTGTGCCAATTCTGCAGGTCTTCGTGGGATCTGCGTCATGGAGCGGTGAAGTTCTTTGCTTACTCCGAGTTGCCTGAGCCAAAAAAGTGGGAGGCAACGAGAAGCACTTTATCCAAAAAGCAGGCTCATCGATGAAGAACTTCAAGTTCTTCGTGCAGCAAAGCGGAAGCTAGGACACAGAAAAGCTCCGGACAAAAGGTGTCAAAACGTGCTGTAACCAAGGTGGTCAGAGTAGTTTTGACAGAATTTGCAAGCACATCTACAAAGCGCATGCAAATCCTGAAGAGCTCAAGAGTGAATCTCAGAGGCCAAATATGGCTCCATCCTCTTCTCCATTTGACTTGATTCCAGATGAAGTGGTCAGTTTCATACTGGGGTTTGTGGGGAACCGCATCAAAGGCTTGCATCACTGGCAGCCAAGGCCCAACTTGAATTGTGCGAAGGATCTATTTCGGGCACAGCTGGTTTGCAGGCGCTTTGAAAAACTGACTCATCAGATTGCTGCCTTAGACTGGCCCTTGAGGAACGAAGAAGAGGGGCTTGGTCTCGCAACTTTTGTGAACCACGAGCACTTCTCGGTGGACACCCTGAACCTGCTCGTTACGGAGAATGTTGAGGAACTTCCGCATCAACTCATCTTTTCAAGCTCTCTCCTGAAGCGTCTTCCAGAGACAGTCAACGTATTCTGCATGCGATCTCCATCTCCCCATGAAGCTCTCGGCCACGGATCCTTGATATACAGGACACCGGATCCGCAAACGAACAACAAAATTGTGGAGAAGCTTCTGTCTGGATCAAACATTAGACGGTTCAGAATCCAAACCACCGGCTGGACCAGCCTTGTGAACATCAACATGCTCCAAGAGACGCCAAGTTTGTTTCTGAGGCACATTGATCTTTCAGGAAAAGTAGCCATTGGTGTGATTGCGCTCAACAATCTGCTCAGAAGGTGCATCAAGATTGAGACTCTGAAGGTCAATGAGATTTTCAGACCCGAAGTCTTCTTCGACGACGACACATCAATCGTTGAAGCTACTGGACCTGTTATTGTGAAATCCAAACACTTAAGCTCCTGCACTTGAAGTCCATCCACTTCCTGTCCATTGACATTCAGGCAAGCAGTCTTCGTCACGTGAAACTTAACCGTGAGTTCTGCTCCATTTCAATGATGACCCCCCTTTTAGAGACGCTTGAGCTCTGTTTGGAGGAACTAGAAGGTCCAGTACTATTTGCCGGGCCTTGCAGCATGCTGGATCACCTTCGCGTCTGCTGCAACAACAGTTCCTGGGCAGAACGTGGTGTTCCTCTCCTTTTTCAGTGTCCTTCTTTAACGGCTCTGACTGTCGAAGGAGGACTAGAGATGCAGGATCTATCAATTGCCACGTTTCTGTCGCAGCTGCCTTCGAACCTTAGGAGGCTGAGTATCGATCAGAAGTTCCTTGCCAGCCTCAGTTCGTCACAAGTTCAAGGGGTTCGGTCCCTTCCAAAGTTGGAGAGTTTGGAAATCGACAGCCACGATCGACTTGGCTCCTTTTACAAGCTTCAGTTGCTTGTTGAAGCTATGCCCAACTTACAGAAAGTCCAAGCACTGATACAAAGCGACATAAAGCAGAGCGAAACAGCAGATATAATAGCCTTCGTGCGCAAAACGTTCAATAACATTCCAGAGTTGGACGTCCGCCTTCGTCTTCAAAAACATTTGAACTAATCACGGAGGTGGAAGTACATCAGACGTTTCACGGACATAGAATTATGGAGGAGTGGGACTCAGTACAATCAGTAGTGCTGTTTTTATTTAGCATGCATTGGCAGGCTTGAAGGTAGTAATTTGAAGCAGAGATAATTCAATGATCTGTGGTCTTTTACACGTTTTGCTACTTCCTTGGTATGACCCCGGTATGACGAGAAAGAGATTCTCAAGACCAGCTTGTCAGACTTTTTGTAAAGACATTCTTGGTTCACTGCGCAAGCTTCGGACCCAAAGGGACTGTCTAAAGCCCGGGGTCTAAAGCCGACAGTCCCTTTCATACTTTCCATTTTCTACTAGCAACGTTAATTTACTGTCTACTGTAAGACGTCTCGATAGACATATGAAAAGAGAGGGACGGTGGCGGAATTATCGGTAGACTATCAGGGTGCACATGACCACAAGCTTTCCATGCAAGTACCTTAAAATAATGCAGACAGTTTCGGATTTTCATCTAATCTCTCGTGCTTCTGGGATTGGCAACGGCAGGACAAGCGCAGAAGAACTCCAATATATAGATGCACATAGCTGTGAAACCATTGGCTTACAATTCAGATATCGGAGTCCGACGCAGCTTAACGCCTTCATTAATGCATGCTTTACTTGGATGATCGATATGTCTCCGTTTTTTCTTTGTTTTCCTCCCAGGGTGACCTGTACCGGCGTTCTGCACGTGTCTTGTTGACATTCTTTCGGGCTCGACAGTATCATATATTCAATATTGACCAGCTTGACAATGAGCGATTGAAAACGCAGGGAAGCACCGAAGATTATGCCAGACCCTAGACCTTATGGATTATGTGGTCTAGCTAGGTTGCAGGAGGAAATGCTCACCAGAGACCACGGCGCAAAATGGGGAAGCGCTGCTGATCGATCCGTCTTCCGTCAGTCAGTCACGTCAATTGTTCAAAGGAGCTCGTCGGGTCTGAACAATAAGTAGATTGAAAAAGTGGCAGATGACCGAGACGGTCGGCTCTACAGCAGCCTGCAGTGATACTGTTGTTCAGTCACACGTCAAAGCTAGTGGTCTCATGTAGCAGGCGCCCTGTAAGATTCGTCGAACAAGCTTGGCTGGATAGACCAGTGGCAGAGTAGGGCTTCATAGTGCACTGAAAGATCACTCCATCATTGTGCGAGCAATTTGATATGTAGGCAACTCCGTAGCGCTAGCTACTAGGAAGGAGTGCGCCAGGGGTAATCTGAGAGCATTGATCTATGAGATGGCTCAGCCATCTTACTTTGACTTGTTGCCGGACGAAGTAGTCATTTCCATCCTAGGATTCGTTTGCGACAATGAAGAGAATTGGCCCGAAGAGGAGGGCACGAAGGACCTCATTCGAGCACAACTAGCGTGCAGGCGCTTCGAAAAGCTGGCTCATGAGATTAGATCTCTGAGTTGGCCTCTGCGAACAGAGGAGGAGGGGCTTGGTCTCAGGTCCTTCGTCAGCCATGAGTCTTTCTGTGCGGAGAAGTTGAAGTTGTTCGTCATCGAAGGAAATCAGGATTTTCCTTACCACCTTGTCTTCACACAATCTGTTCTTGAGCTTCTGCCAAAAAGCATTACTATCATATGCACTACGTCTGACGACTGGTATTCGGAAGGAAAATACGTCAATTTCAATTTATCTGGGCCAGATCTGAGCAGAAGCATTCTGGAGTACATTCTTCTGGGGTCCAGGACCGAAGAGCTGAGCATTCTTTCAAACTTCGATCGTGGTCAAGTTTACCTTGACCACTTAAGAGAGGCACCAAGCTCCACTCTGAAGCACCTCGACCTGTTAGAAGCGATAGTAGACATAACTGTACTGGAAAATCTGCTCCGAAGGTGCTCCCAGATCGAGACTTTGAAGGCTTGGATGGATGGAATTTGGTCCGAACCAGAGGCTGGAGCTGCTAAATTGTTGTTCAATCTGAAACGCTAGTAAACTTAGAGCTCCTGAATGACGACTGCTTAATCATAGAAGTAGAGGCACGCAAGCTCCTCAATCTGGTCATTAGCAACTGCAGCCAGCTAATTCTGAAGACCCCTGCACTGCAAATCTTAAGGCTTATTGGCGTAGATTGCTTGCAACATCCTCTGCTCTTTGCCCAGCCCTGCGATCGCCTCAGGCACTTGCGCCTGGACGACTGCTCGAAGAAATGCTGGACGAAATGGGTGGTGCCAATCCTTCGGACGTGTCCTTCCATCACCGAATTGAACCTGGGGAGTGACGGTGGCAGAATAAAGGATCTTCCTATCAGCCGCTTCCTACTGCAGCTGCCTTTGAACCTCAGGATGCTGAGCATAGATGGTGAATTTCTTTCCTGCCTTCGCTTATCAAAACCTCAAGCCTCTAGAGTGCCCCTGGACTTAAAGCACTTAAAGATTGGGCCAATCAAGAACTTCGAGTCTTACTTTCGAATCCGGTTGCTTTGCGAAGCAATGTCCCGATTGCAAAGACTTGAGGTCCATATTTCTGGGACACGACACAGAGATTCAGCGGGCATCCTTGCATACTTCCACAAGGACTTTCAGACCGTCGACGTGCTAGATATCCGCTTTGAGAATGAGTCTGGTTGAAGCTAAGGACAAATCTTAAGTGCTTGAGCGTAGTAGGATCGTCCACAAACGAGACATTTCTTAGTAGAGGGTTTGGGCCGGCTGGTGTAGAAGATGCATTTCGTTTGCATTTACGTCCTTCTACTGAACAAGTTATCCAGCACAAAGCTGACTTGTGAAGAGCGATCGCAGCGTAAGCTTCCCCAATGACAGAATGACAAGTTCTGTGTGATCGAAGATCGTATGGAGATCATGCAGATCGTTCGTGAATTCATTGTCCAGATGTTGTTTTGGCCATCCAGAACATCGGGTACTCTCAGTATCAAAGGGAGCAAAGCCTTCCACTGGCGGCTTCGCAAATCTCAAACATGGATTATGTGCGCAGCAGATACCTGGGGAAATATACTGTGTAGGCCACGAGAGATTCGGCATGTTGTTTTACCGTGCATGACTCGGACGTATAATGCATCGAATTTAACTTATAGTCGCTCGGCGTGCGGTGAACGTCGATAGAAATCATTGAATGAAATACAATCATGAGTCCTTAGGCTCTTCAGATGTTTATGACACATATGGAAATATATTATACCATGACATTGCATGCCGCATGATGGCGAACTTATCAATCATGCTGTCATTCAAACCCGTAAGGGAATTATCGGTCTTCCACAAGCCGATTATGAACTGCAGCGTCCAAGCCAAGTGATTAAGCCAAGTGATTAGAATAATCGCTTGGCCGGCAACGGGTTTATTGTTGCATACGTACAGGCCTGGCAGTACGCGGGTGTTGGTTGGCAAGAGCAGTTCCTCATGTACTATCTTCTACTTGGTGCCTCTGTATCTCGCAACTTCAGGCCTCTGAGATTGCACCATGTCCGTGTATGGTAGTGTCTAGAATCTAATGACCTGTGTTTGGGTTGGACGCGCTCCCCTCGAGTTCATGTGTACGTTTCCGGCAAGATGACGACTGAGACGTGTAATCGATTCCATTTCATTGAATGACGACCACTGCATAGTCCTAGACGTACGTATACTGACGCCCTTCGACTACTGATTTCCCCGCAACTTATCAATAGCATCGGAAAGGAGCTTCCGGGTACTCTGAGCCGATTCCACGGATTCTGGAAGGCCTTTCACTGCACAGCCAAAGGAAGGTGTATAAGAGCTTGGAAGCCGTGTACCCTATCTTCACAATAAGCCGCTTGTACGGCGTCGTTTAGAAGCGCCCTTTCTAGCCGAGGAACTCCCTGACAGGTCAGCATGCGTCGAACACTGACGAGCACCAAGGGCACGACATATAGGCAAGAGCTCAAGCGCGCTCTCCTTAAGATTTTTCAAAGAGCGAGGCTCTAATGGCAAGTGCCACTTCCTTTGGTGATGAAGCTCAGTTGACTGCCAGAGCCAAGCCCGAGCTTCGATTACATGTGGGCCATCACAACAAAGTCAAAGAGCTATTAGGCACTTGCCTGCACAATCACCGACGCCCCACTCGGACCCCCTGACGCAATACTTGTCCAAGATCTCCTTCTTATTCCTGCAGGTATGCGACGCATGGTCAGTCTACGAAGAACAAAGGCCTCGCCAATACGTAACTCCGGATCAGCCACCTAGGAGTCCGACGAGTTCCACGAGGCATGATACCGAGGAGTGCAATCGACCGACCTTTGTGAAGGTCAGAGTGTTTACAAAGACGACAATAGTTCCGTGAATAACTGGCCCTCCTTTCCGCAGCTCCAAAAAACCAATTTCGAGGAAGTGGCACCAGCTTAGATATGGGTTTGCTACCCACTTTCCGGAGGACGTCTCGACGATTAAAAACAGCCAATTCTGCGCCACAATGCCAACTTGCTGACCCTCATCTCAAATCAGCTTTTGTCTGACGCTTAAGCAACTCTTCTACCCTCCTCAATGTCATCGTTTGTCTCCTCAGACTGGCTTCTGCACCAGCTTCAGTCCAAGACTCAAGTTAGAACCGATGAAAATCCTTATTCGCCACCCTGTGATCGACCTCACGAAACGAGAAGACCCCAGACGGGATGACCTCATCCAAGGCGTCCATTGCAAACGCAGTGGACTCACGCATCCGCTCTTCCGGTTTCACAGACGAACCTGCTGTCCAGGCTTGCTCCTCAACCTTGCAAACTCCTAGAGCACGTCGCCTTCTGAAGGAACATTCCTCTAAGAAATGACGCCTTTCCTCTCAACCTCCACAGCACTTACTTCTCCTTATTGTCGGCCGACTTCTTACGTAGCTCCTTCAGGAGGTCCGACTGCTCAAAGCTGGAATCCAAGTCGTCCTGCCTCTTCTTGTTCCCCTCTGCACAGACATACAACTGTCACCTTCCAGAAAAGGGCGTTTGAACTTTCAGAGCTCTGGTTGCTCCTTCATGGAACAATATCCCAACGTCGCGGAGTGGATCAGCCTGAAAAACGTGTTTCTTGTGCTCCAGTGCAGAACATCCAAGATCTTAAGCTCTAACCCCATGCCGAAGAACTCTGGCAAGCACTGCAGAGGACAATCGAGAAATGAGAAACTTGAGAGGAAAATGCATCACGAAATGCAAACAGCAACCTCGTATGAAGACTCATGACCGTCCGCTTGATGTTGTACACAATCGTTCAAAGCACAAGAGATTCGAAGCACAAGAAATCCAAAGCACCAGAAAAGACGACCACTCTGCACAGATGAACCCCAAAAAGTCAATTTCATCGCCTTGAGTACATCACGTCAACAAATACTAAATCCATGCTTGGCAAGAGCTAGCTGTATACTTACATGACCTGTGAGGGATTCGGGACAACACTTTCAGTTGCCCCCGCCAATTGTCTGTGGACTCACCTTTAATCTGTTTGAAGAGGCCGATCTCAGGAAGCCCCGGAGCTTCCGCCTGCTCCAGCCCTTGCGAGCCTGATAAGATCCCGGCCTGGGCTGCAGCAGGGAGGAACTGCGACATTTCAGCGCTGTCCCCTTGCCAAACAGGTCATCAAAATGTCTTTGCAATAATGAAACATCTTTAAACACTCATGTTCGAAACTACAGAACTGAACTCATGTCAGCAACATCGAGCAGCGGATGACGGCAGCAGTGGTAGGCCTGCCCATTTTCCACAACCCCAGGAATTTGAATTGCGAGCGAGGAAACACCCCGGAAAGCTTCGCCGCCTTAATTGCTGCTGCACCACCAGCTACATCAAGAAATCTCAGAAGTCACAAAGGACATTTGTCGAAATGCCTGCCCATCTACCATCATGGCAAGGTGGAGTGTTTCTGGCTCACTTTGATATGGCGCTTGTATAGTGCATGGAAGGTAAGAAGTAGGACATCAGATACATCATCGCTGACAAATTACACATTCGGAAAGTTCTACAAAAACCAAAAGTCCGATTCACGAGCACAAATCACAGGGCAAGGTACCCGCACCGGGAACTTCTGAAAACCTCCTCACCTGGAGTGACCGTCGCAAGGGAAAGTCCTGCCGCTGCTAGTCCTGCTAAGAGGACTTGTCTCCTCTGGACATCAGCATTGGACTTGCCCGCAACTCCAGTGCTGCGCGATTCCTTCGCGAGGGCAGCCTTGCAGCTAGAACACGTGACTGTGCTACCGGACTTGATGCGTGCACTCCAAGGTTTCCTACTTTGATGGCAGGCCGGCTGGGCGGGTGCGCTTGCAGCAACAACTGTGGAGCTGTTGGAAAATTTGTTCTCCAACAAAGCTGATGGACAGAAAGACACGCCCGGAAGCAGACGAGCTGCGGAGGCCATCGTTCTATTGCACGATCAGGGGGCGCCTTGAGCAGATTGATGTGGCGCGACAGCAGATGTTGGCGCCCGCGATGGCAGCTTCAACTTGTGCACGTTTATAGATCTGTGCACCATGCAGCTCAATTTCATGCAGGCTGCCTGGTGCTCCAGCTTTTAATGAGGAACTAGGGGAAGCGAGGGATAAGGAAGGCCCCGGTAAAGTTTGTCTTTCATAGCAGGAGGCTGCAACAAGTTGCAAGCGGTAATGGTTGGCCCTTCCAGAAAATCAAGCCGCGCGGCAGGCATTCTTGTCCTCACGATGACGTCCCACGTGGAATTCTGCCTATCACCGGCCAGATTTTGGTACACCGTCTGAGGCGCGGAAGCACGGGCCGAGCGATCGGGAGATACGGCCCCCGATTGCACACGCAGATCTGGCCACTCCTGATTGGCGCGACCATCGTCAGCACCAGCTCACGGTGAGGTGGTTCTTGTGCTTCTGGCCCACTGAGGGCGCAACATTCTATGGCGGCGAATCCCAACTGCCTGTCAGGAGTGCTTTGAGAGAAGCATTTGTTCAGCAAGAACGGTTGCGTACTACTCTTGGCTGCCTCTCTTTGGTGAGAGGCAAGCTGGTTGCTTTTCTAAGCTGGACTGTGGGGTGAAAGGTCTGGCTGGATTGCTGGAAAGGGGCAAGCTGTGGCGGACGAGAGAGTTGGAGGAAGAAGTGCTCAGATATCCTTCAGCTCTGGTGTCAAATTCGGGCACAGGGGTCTTTTACGTATTCCGCAGGTTGCCGGTGCAGATCTGCGCAGATCGAGACTGCCACAAAGTGGCAAGATCTGCTCATCCTGACCAGATCTGGATTGCAGTCTGCTGATTACCTCACCTGCCAGGTGCAAAGGCCAACCAGGATGGGATTTTCCTGTTTGCCAGTAGGCGGAGCACAACTAGCAACCACGTGAAGTTGAAGTCCAAAGCCTGAGCACCAACTCGCAGGATGTCGTCCACGATGGCGCTTCTTGAAAGGGCGAGCATTCCGCTAGGGAAAGGTCTGCTTGGCCCCCCGTATGTCCAGCTGCCAAAGCTGCACTCGGGGCACTGCGGGAAAGCAACCATTCTCAGGGGATCTATAACCCAGCCGTTCGGCGAGGGTCCCAATGCCGCAGTTGCAGATCACAGGAGGGAGCCGACTGCAAATCTTGCGTTTGCATTTTCTGTGCTGCTCAGCGGCCCAGACAGACAAAGCAAGAAGCAGAAACGTGCTCGGGGACAGAAGCAGGTGTGCCACGCCCGTGCAAATGAGCACCCAAGCTTGGGCAGTTTGCAGCACTGGGCGAGGCGGCGGAGGGCTACGCCTTTGCAACCGAGGAGCGAGGTTGAGGAATGGGGGTGGGGATCTGGTTCTGATAGGTTGGACACGGCAAGCCATGTGACTCTGGCGACAGGGACTCCGACCCCGTCACTTCCTTTTGCTAGTGCAAGGTGAGCTCAGCGCTCCTTCCCTTCCATTTCTGCATCTTGTTGAATGTTTTGTTTGCAACTTGTAACAATGCTGGTTCACCTTATTGCTCTGAAGTGTGTTGAATCAACAAGGATCTCACGAGGGGAGGTTTCTTGAAATTCGTTGCTGAAAGAAGCGCTGTGTTAACAGTTCCTCGTTCAGAAGTATGGTATGCTGAGTTGTCATACTATCGGGAGACTGGGGACGGTGGACCAGCACAAACTGGTTACAATTTGAAGCGACCCGGGCTCCTTTATGTTGGATCTAAAAGCCTCTTTGCTGCATCGAAGTTGGAGGTCCTGTCACTGGTGGTTCACATTTTTGCCACCAGCGATATGCAAATTCTGTTTGCGTCGGCTACGAGGTCTAAGATCTAACGCGACTGACACATACAAGAGTATAACTCAACTGCAGAAAGGAAGATCATGGCCCCGTCCTTTTTGCTCCCATTGCAACGGAAAATCTGTGAGGCAATGCCTGATAGCCATTATTTGCAGCTTTTTTATTGCTCTGCTCAATTTTTGTTCCAATGGACGCAGCTCAGAGCAAGTTTTCGGCCATGCTTGAAATGCTGCAGATTGTCGGTGGCAGCGCGCTTCAATCCTCGCTAAAGTGCACCAAATGGCAGAGAAATTGGTTTTGCCCTGCAAAATTGATGGCAATTATTCAGCACACTCAACAACTTAAGTTTGTTGAACGCACTGTTGGCACTTCAAATGTTATTCACATCTCCGAGCCTGCTGACTGGCAATCTCCGAATGAATGCAGGCCCAGAATTTTCGAGGAAGTGCCAGCCTCAGCCCGTCAAATGAAGATGAATTGCGTGCCCCCTCTTCGCGACATTCCCCCACAAAGAGGTGAGGTACAAGGCGTCTGTATGTGTGCAGTATAACGTCTATTTGGGATTGAGTCGATAGAAATACTTGTGATTTGGCAGTGGTGCGAAGGCTCATGAGTAATTATGCAGGACACTGTGGACGCAAAGAGGGATCTCAATCAGTCATCCCAAATGGGTCTCAAACGGGCAGCAGCACTTCAAGAACTCTCTGATAACCGGCCAATTAGGAGTCAGGACATGAGTTAGTAAATGTTATGGCGTATCTACTAGATCCATGAGTATTTGCATTGATCTTCCCCCGCCTCATCAAACGCCTTACACGAATGTGCCCCTGCAGATACAGGGATTGCGAGCGAGCAGGAATGGAGCATCGACCTAGTGAACGTAAAATGGGGCCGGGAGACAGGAATCAACGAGGACGGGAGCACGTGGTGGAAAGAAAGCGGGGAAGATTTGGGAGAAAACGGGTTCCGGAGTCGGTGGACAGTCATGGGGGGCAGGAACAAGGACGGGACTTCAGAGTGGAAGGAGACGGTGAGTATACTGTCAGTGCTGAGATGTGATTTTGTTTTTTCTCAGGGGTGTTAAGAAGGGGATACCGATTCACTCGATGGTGGGGCGCGGCAGCTGTGAGGTTCCGTTGCGATTGCAGCGGTCTGATCACTGGAAGGACAGGCTGCAATGTTGAGGATGCTTGAGAAGTGGTTGAATAAACCTAGTCTAAGAGAGCTGACGTGCAGTAGTGTTGCAAGGGCAAAGAAAAGCAAGGTCGTTCGCTTCATTGTGTGGCAGGAAAAATTTTCACGGTTGAGCTTTGCTGCTTGATTACCTCCTTACTTGCTCTGAAGAATTCGACACCCTTTCTATAATTCTTCAGCAAAAGGACAGTCAGAAGCCGTGAAAGTGCGACGTTGGTTGGAGAACCTGCATTGTAGCCCAAGCGGTACTTTTTTTGATGCGTGCACTCACCGGTACTGACTATTTTGCGTGCAGTGGTGGGAGAAGAGCGATTGGACCGGGTACCGGGAGTTGGGCGCCGAGAAGTCGGGACGAAATGCGCCGGGGGACAGCTGGTGGGAGACGTGGCAGGAGGTCTTTAGACAAGACGAATGGAGGTGAGGCAGACCAGCGTTCGCAAAATCAGGGCAGTTGTGGGGGCCACTCGTGTGGCACTGAAATCGGGGGCCTACCAGTACTGTCAGGTCTGGGTTAGAAGCAGCTTCAACAATGCTCCTTGATCTTGTTTGACAATGGAGGGGTTGATTGTTCGTTCATGGAGGAAGTATGACGAAAAAGCATCGGAAGCATCGGAAGCAGGATGAAGAGGTGAGGGTACACAAAGGGTCGGAACGAGGTTGTTCTGAAACTGGATGGGTTTACTCGGCAAACCTTGGACTGTGTGAGTACAAGTTGTCGGATTTTTACAAGATGGTGAGACCAGGCTGTGTAAGCTTTGCACGCGTTTGTAGGGTGTTGACATTCTGATGCAAGTGCGAAGGCAAGACCCGCGAGCTTGTGCTGTGTGCAGCCAGTAGGGGCCGCTCTAAGTTCAGACATGGTCAATGGGGCAGCTTAGTAGTTATTGAGCGGATGCATAGACTTATGCTGGACGCTGTGCAAGGTGTCGTCAAGCCTGCATCGGAAGTGCTCCTTGGATCCAGATGCAAGAATTGTCTCACCGCATTTTTGTTGCATGCTGATTGGGACAGTCATTTGGGGAGCTGCGTAATAGAAGAAGTTGCCAGTCGAAGCCATCGCGAGGGCAACAGAAGGCCTGGTCTAAAGGAGGCTTGCTCTAAAGCCTGGCTCGTCAGTCGAACTAACATTGGGGCCTTTGCTGTGCTCGCAGTGGGTTGACGCGGATAGAAAAGAGCGCCCACAAGCAGGCCAAGTCCAAGTCGGGAGGGGTGTGGAACGAGAAGTGGTGGGAGAAGTACAACGCCAAGGGCTGGACCGAGAAGGGCGCGCACAAGTACGGCAAGCTGAACGACCAGGCGTGGTGGGAGAAGTGGGGTGAACAATACGATGGCCGGGGCGCAGTCGTCAAGTGGTGAGCGCACTGGGTGTTCCTCTCGGACCAGATGGCTTTGGTGATTCGAAAGTCTAGTTGGACATTGGGAGCGCGTTGTCGTCAGTTTACGGTGGGCGTTTAGAGTCGGGGGGCGAATGCTGCTGCGTTTGGAACATGGCAGTTTTTCGAGCGAGAAGCAAGCGTGAAAAGAAGTGTGGAAAGCCATTCCTGCGGACTGTTGCCTGTGAGAATCTACGCCAGGATCCTTTCGAGCTGACCTAAGAGAAAGTAAATTGTATTTGGAAGTCTTCTGGTTTGTCCGCGCTTCATTTTGGTAAAGTTCTAGCAGTTACCATACTGAGAAATGTCCGCCAACAAAGCAACTTGTTGCCAAATTCTGAGCTACTCATTGCATAGGACCTCGGCTCTCTTAAGAGCAGGTTCTGTGCCGTTGGTTTCCCCTCCGAAACATACAAACACGTCTGAGCTCTGAGCGAGCCCTGGGGGATCGAATGCAATGGAAGTGACTGTCGCAGAACGCTTTCGTCTCTGCTTCTGGTTGCTGGGTCCTGCTGAGCTCTTGCCTCTTGACATCAGTCGATTTCGGCGATTTTGGCATTTGCTGATTCGTGAAGCCCTGCATCTGTCAAGCTTTTGCATGAAAGTCGATGACACGGGCTTACTGTCAGCCGCCACTTGCCACGTGTATATGCACGCCGAGCTGTGCAGCTTCACAAATCACGCAAGTGCGCATGTCTTCAACGGTTCTCGGAAGCTTTGCGAAAAGCTTTTATGTCTTACAGACGCTTACCTGGATCCAATTCCGACCGCTGTCGAGACCAACAAGCTGCGGAACTCGCGTGGTGTCCCGTAGTTTTTCAAAGCTGTGCATAGAGCTCTTTGAATAGTGGCACATTATAACATGAATCAGACGCTTACCTCGAGCCGATTGCTACCGCCTTTCAGGACGGACAAGTGGGCGGAGAGCTCGATGGGGACGCGGTGGGGCGACAAGTGGGAGGAGCGCTTTGACCGGGGGAAGGGCATGCGCAACGGGGAGACGTGGCACGTCAAGGAGAACGGCGAGCGGTGGAACCGCACATGGGGCGAGCGGCACGACGGGTCCGGCCTCGTGCAGAAGTTTGGGCGGAGCTCCTCCGGGGAATCGTGGGACATCGAACAGGAGGAGAACACGTACTACGAGTGAGGGCGCCGGCTGTCTTTCTTCGGAAGAGTCGTTGTAGCTGTTGTTGTAATTCTAGTTTCTTAGACAAAGGGTGTAGCTGTGCTTCCTTGAAGAGTCGGTGTAGCTGTGCTGTTGTGAAAGGTCGGCGTGCTGCCGCAAGGGGTGCTTCTGGGTTTACATTCCAGGTATGTTTAATGCAGAAAGCGAAGCGTTAACGGGACTCTGACGAGCTCCCCAGTCTTCCTGTGTTACGGATTGGTTGTAGCGTTGACTTAGAGGTGGTGTAGTCCAACGGTCGACTTGTGCGGTTGTCCCAGTAGTCCAAAGATTTGTGCCGGCGGCGAGCATGGGGCGGCTGCTATACTGTCGCCTGAGCAGATATTGTTGGATCCCTTTCTTGGCGCCTTTCAGAGCCTCTGTTGTCAGCTTATGTCAAGATAGATACACGCGGTTGCAGAGCATCGTTCGCGGGAAGCTCGCTGCCACTTTTGCACAGAAGGACTTGTGACGTCGTATGCTTGTGGGTCACCTTCTCGACATCGAGGCAGCTCCGACCCGTTCCTGTTCCTCCTGATTCTAAACGCAACGTTACAAGCTTTTGTGGGCTCACCCAGCTTTTGACCCGTTTCTTTACCTTATGATCTCACGCGACATTAGAAGCTCGTGGGCTCATCTTCTTGCCCATAAGGCAGCTCTTGAACCGTGCGTTCGTTTCTGTTTTCCAGCGCACAGCCGCACTACGGCTGGGCCGAAGCGGTGGCAAATTCTTTGCAGCTGCTGGCCATCGAGATCAGGCCAAAGCCCCCGGCAGGCCCCCCGAGCGCCCCGGGGGAGCCATCGTCCAGCGGGGCACCGAGCGCGGCTTCCGACGAGTCGGGGTTGACGTCAGAGTCGGGGGTGACGTCATCAGAGGGGGCGGAGAGCGTCTCGTCGCAGGGTAGCCAGGGCTCTTCCGAAACGCCCACGTCTTCGAACGCTCCGCCCTCAACGGAGCCACCCCCTCCCCCGGGCACGTAGATTCACCCCCCGGTTGCGCTGTACATTTGATCGCTAAGCAACCGGCAAATTCATGGGCTAGGGTAGGGTCGCTTCCGCAGAGCGCGGCAGCGCATGTTTCGGGGCGGTCGCTGCTTGCAAAGCCGAGACGCATTGTCTCATGTGCTAGCAGTCTAGGACAGAGCAGTCCTGTCGAGCCCGTCGTTTTGTCAGTCAGGTCTCCAAACGTGCTAAGTGGGAGCTCGAGCAGCCCCTTCATCAATTCGACGTCAGTGCTTGTTGACCCTTTTATTAGCGTAGACTGATTGGCGATGTCGTAGCATTGAGAGCTGTTCTTTGGTGACCACTTCTCGCGGGAACTCTGCAGATGAAAGAAAAGCCTAGGCTCCAAGGCTTATAATGGAAACTCTGCAAGATCCGAGTTCTACTCGAATGGAACAAAAAGTTGCCACGCATTGAGTACCTAGTCAAATCATCGATTCGGATTTCGAGATCGATCTGCATAATGATCCTAGAAAACACGTGGTTCGTATGCAAACCTGTGGAATATGGTCGTCAATGAAGTCGAGCGCGTCGGAGCAGGAACAAGCATGTGAGACCTGGTTGAGGAGTTTACCATCCGTTCAAGTTTTGAGTAGATTTCCGATGAAGGGTGACAACATAGGGCCCGAAGGATCGTGCACGCACTGGCACGTGCTTGGTTGAGCACCATTATGTGTGCATAGCACGTGCTTCTCAAGTGACCGGCCCTTGACTGGGGCACCGTAGAGATCATGCATCTTAAATATGCTTACTAGGGTTAGTACGTGGTCACTCGGTAAATCGTGCACGATTTCTATGTACATCGCCGGTTCGATTGGATGTGCTACGCACTCCAGAATCACTTACACCGTCCTCACCAAAAAGGACAGCTATCTTGATGCGTGCTCGTGCAGGATTCACTGAGCAATCAAAGTAGCAGCAGAATTGGCTCTGGCAAATTGATTGCTTGGCTGCCCAACTTGAAAAACCCGCTGATCCCCGCGCCGGCCAGCATCTTATCTATTCACGTACGTATCTTGCCATCTTTCAAAAGTTCCGGCGGATCAAACTTCCCCCAGACACCACCGGGCGCTTCATTTTCTCATCCAAGAAGAAAGGAGAATATCGAGCGGCTAGTTCAATTTCACTCGGAGGGTGTGCTCCTGGTCTCCCGGCAATTGCCTTAAGGACCTTCCCACAAAGTTTTCTGTACAGCGCCCTCTCCCCTGTTTCTCTTGCCTTTGCCCTACTTACCCTAGAGTCGTACCGCAGGGCTAGAAGAGTGGCCGCTGATAAGCCCACTACTAACGCGTTCGGAATGCGTATAAGTCAGTGCCGAACTGATGGCAACAAAGCCAAAGCTACACAAAAAGCCGCTCGGGGCCGTGACGTGATTCTTCCAAGGAAATTGTCCCGGTTATCTGCGTTCATGTTTGCTCTGTTCAGGTCACGGGCATCGTATTCATGCCGTTGAAACAACTGCAGCAGCTCCGCAGCCGTTTCCGGACTCCACTCCAATTCCTCCAAAGCGTAAGCCGTCCGGAGGTCCTCAGCAATGTGAGCCCGTGCCACGTCAGCAGCTTGCTTGAAGCCCGGACACTGTCCCGGATGAGGCGAGTTGCAGCTCGGCGCTCGCGGAAACGGCGTGGTCCCGATTGCCGAGAAGCGTTACAACGGCGCCCATTAGTGACGGCACTCCAAACTTGTCGGAAATAAGAAGAAGATTTACGAGGTCGCATACGGGCGTTGTGGGCTCTTGCACGCTAGGCGAAAGTGTGCCGCAGTACAGGAAGCAGAGCATCTCCTTGAAAGCCTGGCTTTCTGCAAAAAGGACGGGGAGCCTCAATCATGACATACCAGCATGGCTATGTAGTGATTAGTTTCGTACGACTATCCGCTTTTCAGCCACTGAGAAAAGGGACCGGAAAAAGGTGGGCTGCGCTCGTTCTGCAGTCCTCAATCAAATCATTCACACCGTAGTTCTGACTCAAAGACCTCACACTTTCCTACTCGTCTTGAACGAACAGAAGGGCTCAGGTAGCTGCCAATCCGCTTGCGATGCATAGGGCCAAAAACCTCTGGCCTTCGGTTACATACTAACCTCCGTGTCAACCTTTGTCAGCCGTAACAGCACCTCGAGAGAAATCCATAACGTGAGTGGCGCTAATGCAGCACATCGCTCGCTCTTCGAAGTCAACGATGATGCGGAAGTGCGCACTGTTACGGTCTTGGAGGCACGCGGAAGGGACACGACAAAGCTCACGCACCTTTGTTTGTTACCTTTACGATCAGTGGCGTGTCTTTGTCGGACTCTCTCATCCCGTTGGACATCATGGTGCGCAGCACACGGCTCTTCGCAGCAAGCACGATTGAGTTGACGGGAATCTTCTCGACGTGAGGAGGGAGGGTGTCTGTGAAGAAAGCAAACGCATCTCGCACGGCAACAACGCAAGACTGCACCTCTTTCGATCGGATGTCTGGTGTTGGGAGGCGGAGGAAGCGCTAAGCTGGGATGGGCCAAGTCTTGAAAAAAGCAAGAGGGGTTTGGAGATGCATGAGGTGAGTAGCACTATAGCAGCACAATGCTCATTCGCTTTTTGAAGATAAGGACGATCAGCGGCTCTTGGTACCAATAGACAAACGATGTGCACCTTTTTCCAAGTGAACACTGCGCAGACTGATGGAGATTACATAACACTAGCGGCAGATCTGGGACGTTGCCGTCTTATTGCACATTGAGAAGGACGTCCCAAACGGACCTCGTACGGAACATCTGTCTTCCTTTGAGCTCTAGCGGCTTCAGGCCCTTTTTAAGAGGACGAGCCTAGTGAGGAACGGCATTCGGTCCAGACAAGCAGATCGTCGGCTTCTTGTTTGGACCCAACGCTGCTCGTTACAAGGCAAGTGAAAAGTCAAGACTGTGCAAACCTGTACCAGCTTAACGATTCTTGGGACGAGGCTCACCTCTCGAGCTATTTTTCCAAAGGGATCTCCAGTTGGATAATCCGGTCACAAAACTCCTCTTTTCTGCAGCGACAAATATTGAGCGGACATTCATTCCCTTCGTTCCCAACAAAACGTGACATGTGGGAAACCATCAACAACCGGAATGCTTGACCTTCCGGCTGGACGGTAGCTTCCACAAGATTGACAACCAAGCCGGTGTAAGATTAGAAATCAATCCGCAGTGTTTGCCTGCAACATGAATATCCCCCCCTCATAGTTGGAGGTCCCCTCTCATTCCCAAGTACAAGCAAAGTGGTCACATCCACCGACAGGGCCCTCTGAATCTGTGGCCTTTCGTTTGCATTCATTCTCCTTTTACCTGACCAAGGATCAAGGTCGAGGAAGTAAATGGTGCCAGAGAATTTGTGGGGCATTAATCCAATCCTGCTCACATCCTGTTGAAGAACCAACTCAGCAAATCCTGAACAAATTGTTCCAATGTGTCCAGCTCTTTTCGCACTCTTTAGCTGTCCTCACCCATGAAACGCAGAGAAGTCAAAGAAGTGGCCCTCTTCTTGCAGCTCAGGAGGGAGCGCACCTGAGAGACGTCAACACAGCAAGCCAAACCTTACGAACCCATCTAGTATAAGCTAGGCACTTTGTCTGGCAAATATTCGGCGCTCTGATGCAGCTTTGTAAGTCTAGCTGGAGCAAAGGCACACATAAACATAGAAGGTGGCATATGCCAGAGTTCTTGTCACAGACTGCATTAAGTGCATCTTGAGGACCTCGATGTTTATCTGTGTAGGAAAGAAAGTGGGGCCTTAGTCTTTTGAGCTATAAAGCAGTGGTACAGGAGAGGGGGCTTCATGCAATGCGACTTTGCATCCGGGCCCCAGTGTATGTAACATGTGATGCCCCAGCTGCTGAAGAGAGGAAGAATAGCTGAAGCAAAGAAGCGAAGCATGCCTATCCATGCAACAGATGCCACGAAGAAGTTTCCCTCGATCAACTCAAATTTTCAGTTCTCCACTGGCACAGCTTTCAGTCCGGAACTGCACTCACCTGGCTGCGCCATCCTGCACCAATGTTATGGTTGACGCAAGAGTCTGAATCCCCACTTGGACACTGTGGTTGGAAGTCCTGGTGGTCCTACTGAGGTCCTACCAACAGCTATATTGTTCTGGACGAAGTGCGCCTGGCCCCGGCGATCATGGCGCTGACCATTACATGATTACAGCGTGCTGACATCAGTCACAAATAATCCATAAAATGCATAATCTGCTGCCTGCGAGGTGGTCACATCTTCTCGTCAGAAGCGGATTCAAATCCTCAGATGCAATGTAAGATAAGGCGCGTTTCTACATTTCATTGCCAGACCTGGATTACCTAAGATGGTGGGAGCTCCTGAAGATACGTGACCATAAGTTGGCATGAATGATCGAACAGCTTGGGGGATCACGCTGCTCGGAAGCTGAATGGCCGCTGCAACGTCTCAAGTGTCTACAGCCTGTAAGGCGTTGATAAAGCCTGCATCGACGGCCTAAAAGGAAAGCCAATTATGAGGTCTCCACGTGTCAGCGACAGACTGGACCACTGTTGAAAATGGCGCGAATCAGATGGGCATCGATAATATGAGCTGCTGCTGGTGCTCGCTAGCTCAGTTGCTTTGTTGCTCATACGAGGCATTGCCTTAGGAGTTCAACGTTTGAAGTTGGTGGCGCTTTTATGCAAATGTGAATTCTCGATATAGTCTCGCTTCGTTTCAGGGCTTGCAGGCGCAGGCTCTCGAACCTTGAAGCTTACAGGTCTAGTGAATTTGCACTTTGTGCTCAGTTTGCCCGAATTGCTGGCTTCCTGGTGGCATTCCTGCGGCTGCCATGGAATGCATTCTGAGCGGGACGCAGGTCAAGAGTTTCTGCAGAGCCGTCAACTGCTTAGCTCGAGTTGGGGCGGAGTTGCTGCTTGAAGCTCTTCCAGACAAGGTAAGATGCCAATTATTTATCCTGGAAGCGTCTTATCGCAATCCTTCCGAGAACAGGACTCTTTTCAATAGAACCTGCAAGACATTGAAATTCCTCTGAGAATAGACCATTTCTCAATGGAAGCGGCAAAAACGAACTTGCATGAGCGCCATCCTGACTGTGGTGTCCCTGGCTTAACAGCTTGTATCAAGTCGTCCACTGTCACACACCATCGCAACCGAGATCGGGCTTGCAAAGACTGTTTCTGCAGGCTGAGAACACTATGCTTTCGCAGTTGATCTTGCGGACGCTCAACTCGTCACGTTCGGCCTTCTTGGAGATCTCGTACAAGACGCAGTTCTTTGACAGCTTCCAGACCTCGTCTCCTGTCGCACAATGCAGTGTTCTACTAAAGGTGAGACAACTCATCACACAATTGTCAGTGAATGCAACACCTGGGAAGGCCAACCTAGAATTACCTCCACAATAAACATCATCAGCTGCTATCAAAGGCCTCCGGTGAATCGGTCAGTTTGTCAAGATCAATTGAGTAAAAGTCAGAAAGAGCAAGTCTGATCGGTTCTGAATGGATCCATCCAAATCCAGGATATGTAAGAATCATTCAGCTTTTGTGTGAACAAGAAAGTAGCCGGGTGCATCAAGCAGACTCTTGTGTTGAATGAAACCAGATTTGCAGGCGATAGGCCTGAGCCATGGATTGCACACTTGTACCAAGACGGGTGGGTTTTGCTTTGGACCATCTATTACAGTCAAATGGTTGCAATGCGGAGTCTCCAACGCTGACTAATGTGCTGATCTTCTTGGGCCATGACTTCTAGGCTAGTCAGTCTACCAGGATTCTGACATTTCTCGTCACTATATACCACCACCATTGCAAATTTGTAAGGTCAACCTAACGAGCTAGAGACACCTTCAGTATTCTGGCATAAGTACATTCGTGCCGGACACATGCCTCCAGAAGCAACCTTTCCGAACAACTTCGTGCAGTCCGTCTGCACCGTGTTCCGAACGCCACCTAGCAACGTAGACCGCCTCAGCATCAGCATGCCGGTTGATGCAGCCAAGGTGCAATGGACGATTGACTGCCTTGACGGTGAGAAACCTGCAGGCTGTCCTGAGTCTGTTGACGATTGAAAACTACCAACATTTTAAGAGAAGAAATATTTCCACCTTTCTCTTGAAATTTACTGCATCCTAGTATGTCCACTCATTGCCTTCCAGTTGATAAGATCTGTTTGCAAAAGGCAGGGGAAAAAGCCTCGAAAAGATCAGTCCTCTATTCAGCAAACGCACTTATATGTAGGCCTTTCATAAACCAACAAGTGGAAATATGGCTCCAGTTAAAATGAATGGCTTGAGAACCTTTAATAACCTTTATTAGGTGACTGCACGCAAAGGTGCACTTCTGGTCAACGCTGTCTTCTGATGTCACTTCCAAGTAACATCACAAGGAGATGAGCTCTTCATCACCCTGCAACCTTTGAATACGCTCTTCAAGCTTATGAAACTTTGAGAGCGTTCAACTTGATGAAGCAGATTACAGTACAACCGCACTCATACATCCTTCTTGCTGCTCCCACCTGCTGTTCGCTGCACCCTCGGCTGCTCAATCAGTTCCACATTTCCTGATATAAAGACGTTTCTACGACTCTTTGTTTATTTTCAGGTTCGCATCACCTGTGCTCCTGCACTTTTGACAGCAAACCTCGAACCCCTTTTGACAGCAAACCTCGCAATTTGCAGCCAAACCCCCACTTTCCCTCGCTCTTTCACAGGCATCCGCAAGACGTACTGGATCTCGTGCAGCAACGACTGCGAGATCCTGCAAGCGGCGGTCGACCGCGGCACCTTCCCCAGTCACCTGGTGGTCAAGCCACGTGACCTGAGCCGGCTGCTGGCCAATTTCCAAGCGTCCCTGCAGGAGATCACCATCATTGCAACGGAGCCGGCGGCGACGCCCTACACCGAGGCGTCAGCGGGGACCGAGGCCAAGGCGGTCGAGATGCGCAGCTTCGTGGACCGGACAAAAGGTGAGAAGCTTAGAACAGGGCAGCGGCTAAATGGAAAGCTGCTGGGACTACATTCTTTCGACAAGGGGCTTTCGACTCAGCAAAAGGTCAGAGGGCCGCGCGGCCTGACTACTTTGAGGTAGTGCTCAAAGGTCACCTTGTTTAGTTCACCCTCTCGTCTCCTTGTCTGATTGCGCTGGGCGTTTCCGGTGAATCAGCAGGCGCAGTGTCATTGTTGCTATGTTTGTATCGTTTCAGGATGGCTTGTTGTCTTTTACTTAGGCCGCCAGCTTCCTAGTAAGAGTTTCCCGCACTTCGGATCTTCGTAAGACATTCACTTGTCTTGTCACCTCACGAAAGAAGGTCTCTTCCCATCTACTTTCGGAGTTTCCCCCAAACTCGAGCGCCGCTGGCATAATCAAACGTTCTCGAAGGCGCAGTAGTCGTACACCTTTCTTCCTATGCACCGGCGTTCGGAATAGGACTCTGCCGAGACCATCAAGTCCCCCACCTTCCTCCCCCAGTTTTGGTGATTCTTTTGCTTCGGCCAAAGTCGTCATGCTCCGCCGTTTGCAGAGGCGACAGACGGCGCCCTGCACACGCAGCTGTGGATCGATCCTGCAGAGGAGCTTCAGGAGTATTTCCACCAGGGAGAAGCAGTCGACGTCACGTTCAGTGTGAAGGAGCTCAAGGTCAGTTCCGAGACCTTCTGAACGTGAACCGATATGCGGAGCACACGGCGCCGCTCCTTGGTTCGCTGAACAACGGGAATGTTCGGTGTGTCGTTCCCCGTGAAACTGAAACGGTTGGGACGGACGGAAACCTCCTCGTCATTTTTCATCAGAAACAAACGTTCCTCCACAAACTTTGAATCTCAAACGATCGTTGTTGGCTCCCGGCAAGGCTCCTTTGCCCGACAGCCGGGTCGCAAAGGAGTCAGCGTTCTTGGCCATGAGAGAAGCTCAGAGTTTCGGACTATTTTTCGTTTTTGCCCGAGAAACTTGAGTACTTGCGCCGCTCTCATGGTGGCCTCCCCCCCTTCAGTGCAGGCCATGGTGGCATTCTGCGAGGGCGCCGAGGCGGACATGCACATGTTTTTCGACAGGGCCGGCGGGTAAGCAGCTACCCGCCTGTACCGGACGCTTTCCAGTCCGCCACAAGGCTGCAGAGCGCTGCACCGGTCTGATTTGGTCGTGGCCAGTGTGCGGATCTCGAAGTGTAGAGTGTTGGGTCCGCCATGGCCCTCGCGCGAGCTTGCCTCAGGGAAAGACCCGCGTTTGCCGTTCTACGGCGCTTCTGCCTGAATTTAGCGACTGACTAGTCCTTGTTGTGACGCACTTTCAGTGGAAGCGGGGCGGGACCTCAATGCCATGCTCGGTTCCTGAGTACCACCCCTCGAAACAACTGCATCGTAACTCCGACTTGACACCGTATGCCGATCAGACTGATAACAACCATCTCGACAAGTCCTTGCAGATTCACACAGGCTTGTAGTGCTGTTTGAGGCGTCCTTCCGAGCATACAACAAGAGGAAGCAAACACTCCCTCTATAAGAATCTGAGTCGTCCCTCCCCCTCACAGGCCCGTTCTCTTCGCGCCCCGCTTCGGCCTCGACGACTCGGAGCACTCCGACTTCGACGCGGCGCTCGTTCTCGCGACCATGATGGACTCGCAACTGCGACCGCCAGAGGCCGAACAACCGGGCGCCACACCAGGCCCCGGGAATCATGACCCGGGCACTTCTGCCACGCCCAACCAGCAGCGGCGGCCCCCGGAAGACGCCCCCACGTCCGTGAACCGGTCAGATCGGACGAACACGTGGTCGGAGCTCTCGGGTGAGGAGGGCCACCGTTTCCCCTTGCATTTTTTGGTGTAGCGCATGAAAGAGGGGTGAGCAGGACTGAGATTTGAAAAAGGCTTGAACTGTTTGGGTCGTTCGAGTTCCTTGTGTACGCTTGTCACCGGCCGCTCGGCTGTCGATGGGTGAGAGGAGCGGCTTGCAGACACCTAGAAATGAGCCTTAAGCCCGGACTCGTATTCTTGCTCTTGCATGGCAGACTTCCGCTCAGCAGGCCTACCTGAGTTTCAAAAGGTTCACGGCGGAGGCGTCGCTTCTCTGGTTGTCGTGCAGCTTTCGCAAACTAGCAAATCCGGTTATGCTGGAACCATGCACAGAGCAGAGTCTTACACGACGAGGATTATGCAGTGCGTATACTTTTACCAACAGTCTTCCTAGGGCCTTCCGCAAGCGAATTGCGAAGACAAGTTCTTTAACGGCTTAGCGTTGGTGGTTTGCAGGGAGTGGCGCACGGACTGGCGCGGGACCGAGCCGAGGGCCGGACTCGCAAGGCGCCCAGCGCAGCGCCCAGGGGAGCGAGGAGATACCCATCAGGGAGCCGCCCAGAGCGGCGGCCCCTGAAGCGAACCAGTAAGTAGCTCTTCCCCCGAGGAAGTACGATATAGATCCTTCTGGAAAACCGAGCGGAAACGTCTAGAGGGCCGGTTGTCCTGAAAGGCGCAATCAGCAGCTTCTGCTTGTCTCTTGACCTCATCCTAGGTGCTGTTTCGATGTTCGACGAGAGACGTTCTGTTGGTTTGTTGCTTCCTTTTAGCCGCGCCTGACCTGCGTAGAGTGGATTTGCGCTTCAAGCGTACGTTCGTTAAGGTACAAGCGCTTCCAACGTTTGCATGACAAACCTAGAATCTCATAACTCCGTTTCACAACCGCTCGAACTCCTCGCTGCCAGGAACTCGGACGACAGGTCAGCCGGACCGTCCAATCGGGAGCCCGAAGCACAAGCCAGTGGACGAACCAACTGGCAGCAAACCTTCGCCACTTCAGATGCATCCAAAGATCCTGCCAAAACCCAAGCAGCCGACGCCCACAGAGATCCGTTAGTCCCTCAAGAACGACCGTCGCGGCCGCACTTTTACATGGATGACGACGGGGAGGATGAGAGGATGTCAGAGGAGGAAGAAGACGAGTTTGTGGTGCCGGCAACACCACCGGAAGAAAGAGGGGCGTATTGATCAATTGGACGTATCTAACTCAGTGAGTGCTGCCGCTTCAGCCAATTGTCTGTTTATCAACAATCGAGCAGAGTGCTGTTCAGCCTACAGTGGACGTGGCTGCGTGTCTGGGGTCATTTTGACGGCTCTAACGCACACCAATTTTCTCATCACGATATTAACCGTCATTAACCTAGATAATCAGCTCTTCGGCCCGCTAACCGAGCCTGCTAACTATTCCCCCACGCAAGATCCAATCCCCAACGGCCACGTTATGCTTATTAAAGTTCCCATGCCGACGCGGACTAGATTGCTTCTATAACGCGATGCGCCAATATCAATCGAGAGCACGTGCTAATGTCCATGTATATAAAGATCTGCCAGGTGATGGTCTAGGCTACCTAATTAACCATGCGTCTATAGTAAATCACCACATGCGGAAGGAGGCTGCATGGGCCTGGACGTTTTCAACTACGGCATGCGCATATTTGGTATACGTGTCAAGCAACTTGTCAGGACCTAGCCGCCGCCGAGGGTATAACCCAGTCGTGCGGTATATATGGACGTGTCCGACGCGCGCGCTGTACGACGGCCATTCAGCATGTGGATGCTACTTTCCGATGCGCTCGCGTGCAGAGAAACTCGACGACGTTTTAATCGTCATCAACGCGTCAAGAGGGATCCCTCATGCAGGGCGAATCATTGCATAATTGTGCCACATTGTTGCACGTGGTTAAAGCGCAATTTATGATGGAGTTGGACAGGCCTGCTTCACTAAGGTTCCGTTGTTTTCATTGCAGCAGGCAAGCTGCCGTCGGCTTGCAAATCGCCGGACTCGCACCGAGAAGCAACGCACTGACTCAACTCATAGGTTTTAGCTGCATCGCTGTAAGGGCTCCTTACCCCCGACGTTTCCCCGGTCTGAACTGCTCTGACGAACGCCGCGAGCTCTTCGTAATACATGTCAACCGTCCGATCCACGGCGACCTGCAAAGCACGTAACTTGGGTTATTACAGTGCTGGATGGGTAGTCCATGCAGATAAGGTTTGAACGAGAGCATCATGACTCTTGCAAGAGGATCAAGCTTCTGAAAGGCATGGTTCTTCAACCGAAATTGGAGGATGATGCGGCCGACGATTGTTTGGTCCTAGCCCTTCCTCCATGTCCTCTAGATCGCACAGGAGATCATATGATTTCATGCGAAGGCGTTCGTTGACATTTTACTCACGAGATCTAGTTGAGCCCAAACGCCTTCCGAGATTGCGGCTAGCAAGCGACGGTGACAGTCGACTCACAAGCTAGCTCTCAGAAGAAGCTTCTTACCTCTTGGTAATCCTCCCGGCCCGGATGGCGCACCCTGACCCGCGCGTCCGCGTACGGGTCACAGATGATGACGTGCAAGCCGTCAGCAAAGATGTCGATCTCGGTGAAAAACGCGGCCCCGTTGAGAACAATGGTGTGAGTGAATGAACCGACGGCCCCGCTCTCGAACAAAAAGGTGGCGGCGGTGGCCCGGTTGATCCGACGCTCCCGGGGCACCTAACAAGTGCCTCGTGGCAATCAGCGTGCACATACGGCGGCGGATTAAGAATGAGGCGGGCGAAGGAGACCAAGCGACTGAGGTGTTAATTTCATTGTTTGCCTGCCGAAGACGAAGTGGGGCGTTTTTTAAAGTGTCTATCTTAACCACAGAAACGAAAAGAAAGCAGACGATGCTTCCACTTGATGTAAGGGCACAGCCGATGGTCTCAAAGGTGAGCCGCTCACAACACTGAAACTTAGAACGCCTAAAGAGTTACGTCTTTGCGCATCAGGTCGTTGCAAGAAGTTGCACTCTCCAGCAAAAGCTACAAACATGCGCGCCCTGTCCCGATTGATGCTGACAATCAACATGCATAACGTCGGACTTGCCACTCAGTGCCGACTTTCCAGCGTCGCGAACCCTTAAGCCCTTCCCTCTCAAACCGTCTTGTTACAGACCAAACTGCTTATATTCTTCCCGTCAACGAGCCCACCTGATGCTCCCCACCGGGGGCGGCCGGCATGTCCGACAGCGGGTACTCGGGCCCCACCGCAACCCCCCCCAGCGTTTCGTGCCGCACCTCCCCCCCGAAAAAGCGCATGAGGTCCAGAAAATGCGTGCCCTGCTCGACTACGGGGCCCCCGCTTTGGGTGACGTCCCACCACTCCCGCTTCCGGATCTCGGAGTAAGCGCACGCGTACCGGGCGACGATGGCGGCGGGGGGGCGGCCGACCTAGCGAATGGAGAGGGTCTGGAGGGCATTCGACATGTACGCTCAAAATGTAAGGACCATCTGTGTTTTTCGCCTTAAGTGTTCGGGCTCCGACAAATTGGCCGAGAATTCAATACATGGTCGAAGTCAGATAGTTTTGCACCTAATGCTCGGCCGGCCGATCCGGCGAACGAGGGCAGTCGACAACGGGCGGAGAACGCTCTGAGACCGACTACGTACAAGTGACAGAACGGTCGGTGAATAAGTGTTCGAGAGAACAAGAGCCTGTCTGGCAAGCCTGATCATACTCTCAATTCAAGAAGTGACTGTTCCTGAAACCGGGTTAAGGAGTCGCTCGGGTCGGACGGAGGTTTTTGCAGCTGTTGGTTCGGTTCTGCCTCTCGAGGCCATAAAGCGGCATTTTCTCCGCATGGCGCTGGAGAAGATACAGTTGAAGAAGCTATTCACAACAAAGGCTACAGACGATGAAAATCAAGTCGACTCTGACAGTGTTACAAAGCGGGACAATGAAATGCGACTGCATGAAGCTAGTTCTCAAAATCGCTTGCCGGCTTAGCGAGACTTGGTCCAAGTGGCGTTGGAAAATCAATCGGGCGCTGCTCATATCTGCCTCTGTTGTCATATCCCTTAATCATGTATTCGTACCCTATCAGATGTGTGGGATCAAAACAACACCTGTCCCATATATCCTTTCAACACTTGTCGACTTACTGCTACAAACAAAGTAGCACAACGACTTCACATAAACTCACTTCAGCCAGGATCTTCTTGGCGGCGGTCACCGCGGGCGAGTAGCGTAGCATGTAGCCGACGCTCATGACGAGGCCCTTCTCCCGCCGCAGAGCCTCGAGCTCCCGCGCCAGCTGGCGCACTTCTTCGGACGGCCGGACGCTCAGCGGCTTGTCCACAAAGAAGTGGACGCCCGCACGCGCGAGGTCGAGCTCGATGCGGGCGGAGGGGTCGTGGAGGGAGCCTGTCGGAGAAGGGAATTTTCAGGAAAGAAGAACGTTTGCAATCGCTTCGTAGGATAGCTAGAACGGGCCGCTTTTCGCAAAATGGCTGACAAGCAAGCCTAAAAGCAGGAATGGAAGAGAGGAACTCACAGTGAATCTTTTTCCTGGAGGCTGTTTGCCCGAGGACAGGACATATGATGACTGTCAAGACCTACTAGAGACCAGAGTCACTCTTCCACTAAAGAGTGAAGTGCTGTGGTTCGAGCGCTGCTCTAAAGCAACACACAGAGAGACTTTCCAGTAGAACGAGCCTCTTACCATGAAAGACTGGGGGCACCCCGATGAAGACAGCGTCAGGCCGCACGGATGGGCCCGTCAGAAGATCTCTGTGGCTGGCAAGGGCCTGCGTGTTCTTCCAAAGCTCCCCCCGTGGACCTTGTCGGCATTTGTCGATACGCGCCTGCAACCACAACATGGGTTTGGCTTTGCAATCTGTGCTGTGACTCAACCTTGCTCCTGAACGTTTGTTTTTAGAATTGTGATCAGTCATTATTACAAGACGGTCCATTCTTTCAGTTGAACTCTTCCCTGTCAAAAGCGTGTCCTCAATTTGACCTTGCTCCTATTCACAAAGAAGAGGGCATGGGTGATTCAAAGCTATCAAGAACAGGAAGACCCTATTGACATAAGCCCTTCCCCCTGAGCAGTTCTTTAAGGACTATTTGTGTCACAGGTACAGATTTTATTGATGTTCTGAAATTTACCTCACTGTATAGCAGATGCATTTCAAAAAATCGAAGTGTGGCACAACCTCTTACTTGTGCAAGTTCCACATTCGGGTCCACCACTGCTGAAAAGGAGACCCCAGGAATCTCTTGCAGCCTGGCAGCATGATTCCAGGGCCCTTCAGGAGAACCAAAGTGTATCCCACCTGCAGATAGTGAAAGAGTCATAGTAACCCAGCATTGACTGTCATTTGATTGCTGGAACCAGGTTCTGAGAAAGAGGCCACGAAACAGAGGCCAGACCTCAATCATCGTCATATCTATATTGTAATGCTTGGGGAGAAGACCTGTAATAAGCAACAAAAACAAGGAGGATAAAGTGGAAAGGAGGATCGGAAGTCAAGTCCCACTGCACTACCAGATTGTGTAGGGCAGAAATACGACAGTATGTTGAGCCCCAGCCATGTTGAAGGTTCTGACATTGCTCGAAAGTCAATTACAGAACAAACATTGCTCGAAAAGAAAAAGTCAATTACAGAACCTGAAATTTCTAAAGTTGATTCCTGAATTGACATCAAGCGACTGCATTGAGGCTATATTCTCAAGCTTGACCATTGACGAGAAGTTTTCTGCATTCAGTCCAGCAGATTGGGCTAGAACCAGATACCAATTGGCTGCTCTCGTTTCCAAGGGGCAATGCCGACAGCCCAGTCGCATCACACGCGAGCCGATGCTTTCACTGAGGACCTCCGAAGGTGTACCATTCATGCAATGCACCTCACCTGCACCAACCAGGGCTACATGCATCCATCTCTTTGCCGTAAATGCTGCACCACCTCCAACAGCCCTATCTTTCAGTAAAGTGAGGGCACGAAACATTGCGCAATGCTGCGAGCTACTCCGCAACAATCTAAGAATCAGCCGGAAGAAAATTCGTTGGACTAATCCGGGGGTGGTTTGAAAGCTCACAACAAAGGATTGCTATCGACTAGGGGTTCTGTCGAATCCACGCCTCTTCTGTTCACTACATACCGAGGCCGATGATAATTTCGGGAGCGCAGCCGCCAAACAATCGTAAAACCGCTGACACGTGAGCCCACGTAAAAAATGAGAAACCGCGGAACGCGGTTTTGGAGCTCGTTTATAGGTATACATAGTGCAATATATGCGATTTAGGGACCCTATATGCGGGTAGAGATTAAAATTATGAATTTCTACCTGGAAGGTCGTAAACTTACAGGGTTTACCGTTCTGTAGATTCATGGCAAGTCGATTTCAAGGTACCCGGCCGCTTATAGTAGAAGCTATTAAAATAATTTGTTAGTGCCCATGCAACTGGGGGGCTGGTTTCCCGCTGCAGAACTACCCCCTGGCACTTAGCGCCTGCAGAATTCGAGCAGAATTCTTGATTGTCGGCGGTCGCTATGGCCGCCCCCCAAGCCGTCGATGGAAAGCAGCTACAAATCTAGCTGACGGCGAATCACATTTCCTGCTTTCAATCGGCAGGTCCCGTCCGATGGCCCCAACCATTCCTGGCCTTCCACTGATCTTTGGTGTATTTTGCGCTGAACTGGGCCACTGAAGTCGAGGCATTCGCCTGCGCTCGGCATCTGCAGGCTCCACTTCTAACTTTGGTCCTCAGTCACTGGCCTTCCTCTGCATCCTCTGTTTAATTTCTCAACCTCTGCCCCGCCCTTCACTCAACGGATCATGCACATTGCTTATAATGGAACAGATCATTATGAGGCTCTCGTAGTTCCCATCGCCGCCACCGCGGCCTTACTCTCGCACCAGGTCTACAATGATGATTCTCCAACACCCCCATACCCCTCCCGCTTCTTCCTCTGCCTTTGACGCCACTCATATTTTCCATCGTTCCTCTCGTTTCGCAGCTACACTTTGGTACCACTGGTCATCAGACCAAACGGCGTCGCATCGACTCCCGGACAATATGATACGTGCTCCCATATTCTGAAAGAAACCTTTGCACTGACATCGGTGTGATACACCGGTAGGCTCTGCCCTTGAGGCGTATGCTAGTCTGCAGTTTCCACCTGACGAGCTGCATGTGCCAGACGGTCAACCCCCAAAAAAAAAAACTGATCTTTGGTGTATTTTGCGCGCGCGCGTGAAACCCCGACCACAGCCTGATTATGCGGGCTGAAATTGCCCCCTAAATTTACGGACGTGACCGGGGGTCTATACATGAACGTGCGTTCTTGGCCGCAATATCAAGGACCTACCGATCACTCTTTCTGCATGGGAAAAGAAATACGGTCTAAAAGTACGGGCCCAAATTGCCCGACATGCACATAGCATAATGTTCAACCTGGAAAGCGTTTTGTCGTCCAACTCTCGTCCAACTGGCCAGAAAAAAAAGGTTTGGCGGCACTAAACGACAAATTTTTTTTGCCCCATCGAACAGAGACGCGTAGAAATTTGATACCCCAGCTCACGGCTCCTGTGAAGACGACGGATAAAACTTTTCCTTGCCCCATCTGCAAGTCCGGTGGTCAATCCGACAGCTTCGTTATAGCTATTAAAGCTATAAACTCGCTAAAAAGGCTCGCCGGGTGAATATGGCAGGTCCGAGTCGGCGGTGAAAGATCGTTCGGCGACGGCAGAGTCTCGCGCGCGCGGGCGAGCGAGAGCGGCCAGGCCTTCGGTGTGCAGCAGAACAGCGTCTGGCGTGTCTGGCGCAGTTTCGAGAGTGCTGTCGGTGGGAGTAGTGTGGCACCTGGTGCGGGAAGCTTACACACGTGAGTGTAGCGTCTTTATGTCATTTGTTAAGGCTGTTCGACTGTTCGAGGTTGAGTCGGGGTGGGAGGGTGGGTACGAAAAACTTTCTACGCGCCTTGGCGCCTGGCAAAAAGCTCCTGCTAAGGAACTTTCGAATGATTCAGAACACGATTCATATCACGGATGTTCTTGCTTAAAGTTCAAGTCTGCTACTGTCGAGTAAAAGCGTCGATAAATCAGGTGACGAAATCAACGGTTGACAAAGTATCATCCCTAACTCACAACAAAGGATTGCTATCGACTAGGGGTTGTGTCGAATCCACGCCTCTTTTGTTCACTATATACCGAGGCCGATGATAATTTCGGGAGCGCAGCCGCCAAACAATAGTTGCCCAAAAGAATGGCGGGCAAAGGATGATGGTTGGCGTGCTTTGGCCGTGCAGTGAGGTGCAGGGAATCTGGAAACGGGCGAGGGGAATGGATGAAGGACAGTCCGAGCCCGGGGCGAGGTGGACGGACGACGAGATAAGAAGGTTCTATGCCGAGAATCTGCAGAGCGCTGTAGGAATTGCGAATCGAGGAGTGAGTGAGGGATTCGAAGACAGTCGCAAGCGGACTTGGAGCGAGTTCGGGGATTTCTGCGGGCACGTTGGAATAGCTCCAGGCAAAGCTGAAGACGTCGATGTGCTGGCATTTGTTCAGGGTTTCTGGTTACCACGGCACGTGGGAAACTGTCGCACGTATGGATCCGACGGCGGAAAGGTGGCCTCCGCGTCCGCTATAAAGGCGGTGCTAGCACACCTGGCCCAAGAGCTTCAGCATGCTGGGTCGGCGAACCGAGGAAAATCCTATTCATACTGAGAGCGTGAGGAGTTATCGGGAAGGTTATCGAAATCGGCTGCACGATTGCGGAGTTCGCGAGAAGAGAGCGAAGGTCTTCACGGAGTCAAAGGTGAATGACTTAATACTAGTTGGCTGCAGTTCACCAAGTGGATAAGAAGGACGGTCTAGAAGAATGCTGCGCGTTAACCGACTTAGCAATTGTGACTTACTTGTGGGAATCCTAGAGTCGGGGAAAGAAGTGCGGAGAACTCGAGGCGCGGCAAGTACGATTCGAGAGCGGAATAGTAGAAGCCGGCTGGTCGAAAACGGTTCAGATGGAACCGAGCGCGGAAATCCCTGTGAGCAGCGCCTTTTTAGAGTCCGCGGCTCGCCTGGTTTCCGTGTGCGAGCGGGAAGGTTATCCAGTGGGGAGCGGATTCCTGTTCCGGCCGTCAAACGTGCGGAAAAATGGTTTTAAAAACGAAGCCTTGAAAAGCGGAACTATGCGGCGCCGAGTGCAATTCAGCGTCTGCGGGAAGCAGGTTTATTCGAGGGCGAGACGCTGCACAGCTTTCGCAAATCCGCTGTGCAGCATGCGGCCGAGATAGAGGGTTACGACGTCGCTCGGTTAATGGCACGAGGGCGCTGGTCTTCATACGCAGCCTTCCGGGTTTATGTTAGTAGAAGAGATAGCAAGCAGATTCCCACGACGAAGTGGTAGGTAGCCGTTATAGGAGGTTCAATTAGATATCAGATATAGGTCTTTAGAAGTTCACAGTATTAACTCTGGAGATTTTCTGACTGTTTCTAACATGTACCTTCGTTTTGGATGTTACTTCAATTTCAATTCATGCGCATTCAACGAATGACGTGGCATGAATTAACAATCAATTGATTCATTCGATTAGGGCCAGCTGTATGCAATGCTTATTACATATCACCAGACTACGTGTATGATTTTTAAGCCAAGGAAAGCTGGGTTTCTGGTTCCTGAAGGGACTCTGAGGCTTGCTACACAGCTCTCTGATATCCTCGGGATCTGGAATACTTTTTGGGATGCTCTAGGCGCAATACTCTCTACTTGTGTATGCAGTAGCGACCCTTCAGGTATGCTTATGCAAACTAGCGCATCCGTTTTGTATCTCCGGAGGAGATCCAAGGCGAGCCCTGCCAGGCCTGGCGGAGGAAACACCCATGCACAACTGTCCTCGTGCGACTATCCTTGACCAGTCCAACGACTGAGCAAGGATCCCAGAGCATTCTGGCGTATAGTATTTGCTGACGAAGACAGGCGCCACGTGGAGATGGCTCGACGCGAAGAGGTCGACGGCAGGCCGGACTGAGAAGAACTCAGTCACCTCGTTGTAGAGCTTCGGGGAGAGGCCCCAATCAGAGGGGTCTGGCTCTCTGGAGAGGGCATCTGCTTCCTCTATTTCTTCCCTGGGAACCCATCGGGCGGCTATGTCAAAGTCGTACGCTCTAGACAGCTCCACGAGCTTTTGGAGAGCAGAATTGATAAAGGGGGCCGCGCTTCTGCACTTGGTTAAGGCACTAACCCCGGCTTGACTATCTCCAATGACCAAGACTGAGCGTCCCTTGATCTCTTCTGGAGCTTGCTCCGCCACAACTTGCAAGGCAGCTGCATAACCGCCTACTTCTCTTTCCGAGCTAGATCGCAGCGCTTCCTCTTGGCTGAAGGTTCCGGCAACCTCGAGTCTTCTCGCCGATTACGTAACCGCGAAGCCCCCGAATCCTATTCCGGATGCATCCATTATGATCCGAGTCGACCGACGTTGGTCGCTTCCACCATCTTTTTCCGTTGAACCTTCCCAAGTTCTCCAACCAGAACTTGGCTGTCTGCACTACTGTTTCCGGGTTAGGAAAGAGCGCGTCCCAACCAGTCCGGTTACTCAGGGCTTCATAGAGGGACCTGCTATAGATCGACACTGGAAGGACGGCAGGGGCGGCTGACGCTAGCATACCAGCTAGCTTGGCTATGGCTCGGGCTGACGTCAGCTTCCGGTCTACTATCTCCTGGAGGGCCTTCTCGATTCTAATCCGTCTGGCTTCAGTTAGGGAGAAGGTTTCTGTGAAGTTGAGTTGACGGGGAAGCCCAACCACTTCAGTTCCTGGAGCGGTTCCAGCTGGCATTTGGGAAGGCCGAAGAAGGCCCCCAGAGCTGCGAACAGGAGAACGTGTAAACAGGATTTGACGGAGGGCCTTTCCGAAGGTTTCCGCCGCAGTGAAGAGATCGTCTACGTAACCGGACAACGGAATCCCTAGGCGCCTGAGCTCTACGATCGGTTCCTTCATCACAGTCGTGAACACCCAGCAAGCTTGCGCAAATCCAAAGCAGAGCACTTTGTAGAAGAAGGTCTTCTTCCCAATTTTGAAGCCAAAGTATTTCCAGTACGCAGGATGGATCGGTACATGGAAGTACCCTGACTTCAGATCTCCCGTGACCATGAAAGATCCAGGAAACGTGAAGACGAGCACGTCCCTGAGTTTGTCATACTGAAAAGGGATCTGCTGCAAGAAAACGTTTAGGTACCTATCGTTACAGATCAGCCTAAGCTTGCCAGCAGATTCAACCACCCCCATAGGATGGATGATTTCAGGGGGTTCCTGTCCTTCCGGCCAGACGCCTACCGCTCCGGATTCAAGATTCTTCCTAGTTTCATTGACTGCAAATTCAAACTGATCGTAGAAGGATTTGTGATTTGGGAATTCAATCCTCCTAGGCCTTTTTCCTTGGAGGAACTGACGGACGCGATGGGGCCCGACTACTTTGGCCAGCATCGCTTCGACTATCCGCAGCTTATCCTTCCTGGCGTTTGCCACGCAATCGAAACGGGGCCTAAATCCATGCTTTAACCAGCTAAGTACAGATTTGGGACTTTCTGGTAGATTCCTTTAGCAACTCTTCCCAAGCAGGGAAGAAAGATTGAAAGCTGCTGGCTACAAATCTCTCATGGCTCGGAATCTGGCTGTGCAGGTTAAAAAGAACATCTAACGCCTGCGTGATCAGCTCATCTCACAACTCAGCGGCTGGTTCGTTCCTAATCTTCTGAATCAGATCTGTGACTTTCTCAACCTGACTCAGAGGAGAAGGGGCTTTGGAACTTCGGGGAGAGATTTGGCTTAGCTCTTCTGCAGTTGCATCTTCTGTCTTCGACGCAGGGTCCACCCGGAAGGGGGTCTGTCGCTTCATCAATCGAGTCTTCCAACTCTTCCAGGGCTTTTGCTTCAGCCGCTCCCCGCTCTTCCGTCTCACAGGTTTCTGACTCCTCTTCTTCCCGCACGTCTCCTTCTGGCTCTCCCACAGAGGTTTTCCGTTCTTCGCTGTTACTAGCGACCTGATCACGTTCTCCGGTTACTGGGGGCTCCGCTATCGGCTGCGCAGACTTATTACACGCCTGGTCCGTAACCGGGGGATCCCCTTCACCTTCGCTAACCGTTTGGTTACCCGGCGTCCCCAGCTTGGGTTTGCTAGCTGGACTCGCAACGTCGTCATTTCTGAGAAACATCAGAAACATCCCTTATAACTTATATTGCGACATGATGGCCTTCATACTCACGTCTTGGCATACATAGCTCGTGGACACAATCAAGTTTTCCGGAGACTGAATGCATCATGAACTCAGAAGAATAGCTGGTTGCGACAAGAAGGTTAATTGTCTAACCCTCCTTTTGCGGAAACAGTTCAAATCTCTTTATTTATTCGTCCATCCTCTAATGGACGTATTTGTATCGTCGTATCTGATTTGCTTAACCTACGAAACTAAATGGAACTCGATTCAGTTTGTTCCGGTCCTTTACAATCCAATTGACACTATCTTGCTAAGCTATCTCAGATCGAGCCTTACTGTACATTAAGTGTCAATCAGGCCTACTCTGCAGCTGCATCTCACTGCTCTTTTTTATCACCACTATCATACTTCCAGCTATGAGGTTTTGCACATTCTACTCACTCCCTGCCACGCTTGCGTCCTGGCGATGCACTCCTGCGCGGCGAGCCAGGTCTGCCTTGGTTGCCCCCACCGGGCTTTCTATCTCCGTCTCCTCTGCCTCTGCCAGCTCCTTGCCCCCTTTGCCTGAACGAAGCAATATAGAATAATAAGATATCACATCCTCAATGACTCCGTTATGAGTCTCTGAATACGGAGTCGAGAATCAAGAGCCCGAAGATGACGACTGTTGCGGACAGTCCAGAAGCTTGAGTCCATATTCAGACTTACAGTCTGAAGATTACAATTCAATTGGGACAAGCTTTGCCGTTGAATGGCAGCAACGAGTGGCAAGGTGAAGCGGCGCTGAACAGAATCGACTCGGGGTGAGAGAGATACGGGCTGGAGAGACGATATACGAGGAGTTTAATACAAGCTGAAGAT
>DF236994.1:162250-216060 GCA_000708835.1 Klebsormidium nitens
TAAGAGTCTGAGTCTGCAGCGCGAAGTGTCAGCCTAGAAGCTTCGGTGCTCGGCCTAGAAGCTTCGGTGCTCGGCCGGCCATAAGCTTAGTCTCGAAAGCTTATCGGACGGTTCCCTCGTACGCGGTGCACGTGGGTCTTATCGGACGGTCACGCGGTGAAGCAGTAACCCAGACACGTGTCGCGTAGTGATTCGATATATTAAATAAGTCGATAGCGTATAATAACGGACGATGCGCGGCCGCGAGTTTGGCGCGCAGCCAGAAGTCGGTGCGCAGTCGTGCCGTTACACAAGGGCTTTGTCAACGCCCCGCCTGACAGTGTCTGGAGCAGAGCTCCGGCTCAGAGGAGCATCGATGACCACAGGCCTTAAGTCGGGTCGACCTTAACGGTCGCTTTGGTAATCCTTACAGGATTGTTTAGGGCTTCGAGAAATCACCTGTTGTCCCGAAGCCATTCTGGGTGCTTGCCCAGTGGCACCTCCTCCGCCTTGACCCGTTTATCTCAGGATAGAAGCGTAGAATCTTCTTATCCACCTCCGATATTTCCGCGTCCGTTGCGTCTTCGCCGAGCTCTGCCACTTTCTGCTGGGCATACGTGCAGATGTCCTCCGCCATGTAGGACAATCTCCTGCACCGGTTGCGGATGAAGACCCCAAAATCTCCTGCCAAGGCGAGACCCCCTTTCTGGTTCTTTTCAGCCGCGTAGATTGCTGCGTACATCTCGTGCTGCAGCAGAAGCCCCCTGATCGTGACTGGGTTAATCGCTGAGGCCAGCTTCTTCATCTCAGACTCTATCGCCGTCTTCGCTTTATTCGCGTGCAGCTGCTTCTCTATGTTTTTCAACCGGGCCCTGAGCTCTTCACCCGAATCGCTAGACTTATCTTCCTTCCTCTCTTTAGGAAGCGCTGCGCGCACCGGCCTCGAAGACGCCATGGCCGACTGCCTTCCGGTTTCCGGCGGAGGGTTTCTGTGCGTAACAGGGGACGACACAGATTGCTGCTCCGCCGGGGTATGGAAACTGCGCTGTGCAGACAGGTTCCGAGGAGGCGGTTGCTCACCGTGTCTGAACCCCGGGGGCCCCAGGTTGACTCTTCCAGCTGCCGGGGGAAAGATAGGTTGAAAAGCCGGTCTCTCGTCGGGAAGCTGCCTGGCTTGGAAGTGACTTGGTCCCGCTTGACGGAAGCCGAATTGCTGCAAAAGCCCTGAACGCACTGGGACCGGCCTTCTGACCTCACCCTGCTGCGCCGCTTGCCCCCTGCGAAAACCGAACTCTCCCTGGCCCCCAATCACCGGGGCAGAAAAACCTCTCACCGGGTTCTTCCCACCCAGCGGAAATTCCGCCCAGGCTTCCGGCGGAGTTCCGAATTCCGCCCCAGGCCTTCCATTCCAAAGGACTGCCTCTGCAGATACTGTTCTGACTCCATCCCGTTCTCTTTCAGCATCACGAGGAGAGGATCACCTTCCCTTCTCGTTCCGATTCCTATGGACAGCTGCGCTGGAGGGACATCCTTGTATTCTGCTCCAGACTCCACTGCCTTGAGCTTCAGGTTTTCTCCTGACCTTCCTACTACTTTGACGAAAATTCTGCCGAGTTGCCCAGTTGGCCTAAACTTAAACCGAGGACCTTCAAACTTCTCCAATCCAACTAAGAAACTAATTTGCTCAGATTCTCGACCTGCCTCCTCTCCATTCGCTCAGCGCCCAAGTGTTCCATCATGCACTAGACATGAGAGACTGCGGCGGCGTGCCAAAGGGAGGGTTTTCCGACTCTTCAGAGTTCTCAGACTTGCTGTTGACTCCCTCAGGATACTCGAAGAGGACTGCTGCCGCTGCCGATCCGAGGTCTGAAACTTCCAGGCTCTTGAGCTGCAGCTCACTGAAGCGCGAGTCCTCGGTCAGCGCTGGATAGTTCAGCGGCAGATCAGGCGAAGCGTCTTGCAGTGACTTTATCAGGCTCCTCTCATACGGAGACTAGATTATTGCTCCAAGGGGCAAACGGACCAGGTCAGGAAGCTCGATGACCCCCAGAATTGTCTCACCCTTCGCTTCTGCAATCTCCCTTTTTGCTCTCAGATTGGCTTGTCGCTTCCTCTCTTTTGCTTGCTCAAGCCTGGCATACTTATCTTCCATGAGCCTGACTCTCGCAGCCTGCTGAGCTGCTTCCAACCTCCATTTGAGCTTGTCCGACAGAACCTTGTCGTCTTCCTGCTTCAGCAAGTCGATGCTCCTGAGAAACCTTTTGAGTCCTTCGAGGAATAGGTAGTCTGTGAAGCCCACATCAGAGCATGCATCAAACAGCTCAACTGCTGCCACCAACGAAGGCCCGAGAGAATCAAGGAACTGCTTGCTCAGCCGTTCTTCGCGAGGTCAAGGAGGATGTGCTTTGAATTCTTGTCCTTTCTCCAATGCAGAGAAATCACGGCCCTCAAAGCCTAGCGTCACTGCGTTGAATGGGGGATTTTGGAGTGCCTGCACTGGGGCCCGGTGCCCCACTCCCGCTTCGGCCCACTCCGGTGAGCTCATGCACCTTATCAGCACAATGCTGCCCAATTTCGTACGAAAAACTTTCTGCGCGCCTTGGCGCCTCGAAAAGCTCCTGCTAAGGAACTTTCGAATGATTCAGAACACGATTCATATCACGGATGTTCTTCTTCTTCGTGCGCTTAAAGTTCAAGTCTGCTAATGTCGAGTAAAAGCGTCGATAAATTAGGTGACGAAATCAACGGTTGACAAAGTATTCCCCTAGCTGGAGGCTAGAGCTGCTCCTCCTTCCTGTGAGCACTGCATGTGCATGCAAGTTGCAAGCGCTGGCTTCAAACCCTAATCTTGGCTTTACCATGGTTTGGTTCCGGTCTCTTTTTTGTCGTCAGCGGATGCAAACCAGAATCAACCGGGCACTTCACTTTGGGTGCGCCTAATAGGCGCGCCGGCGAAGGATCCCCCGGGATACGTTCCGCTCTCTGCTGTCGGTTGCCTAACCATTAGCCGGAACAAGATGCACACAAAGAATATACCTCGGCTGGGAGAAACCAGAGCCTGCGCGTGGAGAATGCTGTGCTATTACAGACGTCTGCTGAAGCTGCTCAAGGAAGCGCCTCAACGCCCTCTCTTCACCTCAGCACCAAACCGTTGATGGACATCAGCCCAAGGAACTGTGCAGGCAGGGACTTTGGCCTGCAGAACGAGAGCGCTTGCATCGTGCTTGGTTGTTTAGACAGGACGACTCGACCTGCTCTCCTTTTTACAGTCCTCCCAAGGAGAACAAGTGGGGTGGGAGGGCTTTGGACTCCTGAATAACATCTGACGACAGAAGCAACAATGGGAAAGAGTAAGTAACCAGCTTGTGCTCTGTGCTGCCTTTCGCAATGTGCCCGCTTTTTGTGTGGAAGTAACTACTTTAAACTGGCAGTCTTCAGTTGTTTACTCTTTCTCAAGTAAACTGCTGCTTGCTCGTTCAACTTTTGCACCTTTGGATGATGCCTCAGTGCCTGCATGTCTGTTGCTGAAGTAGGTTACCTCAAAAAGGGCGGGCTTTTTTATTGAAACCCTTCTCTTACATTTCTCCCATGAAAAGCTGGAGTGGTGGCCGACCTACTTTTGTGGCTGCCACAAGGCCAGAATAGGTTTCCTTGCAGGCAGCAACTTCTGAGCGCTCAAGTGTTCAGCGTATGTTTCTCAAGCCTGTGTGTCCCTTCTGCAGAGAAGCCAGGGCGGAAGGCTAGAGGGGGGGATGATGCTGATGATGAGGCATCCAGCTTTGCATCTAGCGCTGCGACGCTGTCTGACTTTGGAGGACCTGATGGGGAGGATGTGTATAGAGACGAGAGCTCCGCACTGGACGACCTAATCGACACTTTGTATGAGAAGCGGGCCACGACGCGGGAGACTGGGCTGAAGGGCCTCATTGCAGCTCTGACTCGGGACATGCTCGCAGACGCTGTGGAGTCAAAGTGAGTTGGAATTGCATGCGTCACTTTGGTCGACTGAAGTGTATGGTGGACTTTTTGCATCTTGAAATGTAGATGGCTTTGTTCAAGTCAAGCTGTAGGGGTTTCGACCCTCCCTCGAAAAAAAATTGTGCCATTATGCGGGGGTTGCTTAGCCAGCCAGGAAGCAAGTGGTGTGCCTCGGCTTCTACATTCTGCAAACCTAGTCATAGAACATCTCTATGTCTATGAGTTCGTTATCACCGAGGCCCCAACATTCCAGCCTGGTCCACAAGTTTAGATTCGCTGTGGAGTCCTCTCCTTCTGTTGTACAGCCCCTGGCAAGACCACCACCGCTGACCGCTGACCGTCCAATGTTCCACTGCAGGCTAGAAACCCTGCTACAGCAACTCATCTCCGGCGTGAAAAAGGGCGCCGCCGCAGAGTCAGCGTTGGCGTCCCGGGCCATTGGCATCCTTGCGATCACAATGGGGGCGGGGGGGGACTCTGAGCATATTTGGCAGGAGGCGGGGCCGCATCTCACAAAGCTGGCGAAGCAGGGTAGTGCGCAGGCGCCTCGGATTGCGGCCCTGGAATCGCTCGCAGTGACGTGCTTTGTGGGGGCGCAGGATGCGGGGGATACAGAAAGGGCCATGACGACGTGCTGGCAGATTGCGGGGCACCGGGGAAACGCGGCGGGGGAGCAGAAGGTGGGAAGATGCCTGTCTTACTCAGTCTTCCCTAGAAAGTATTGTGCGAGAATGGAAATGCCTATTCTGCTCGAGCGGGACAGCGCAAAAGGTGTCGGATGTTAATTTGTTGGTATTGTGTATGTTGTTTCTTGTTGGTATTGCCTATCTCGGAAGGTAACCAGTGTATTGGAATTTGAGGCATTTCTGAGCATACACAAGAATGCTCAGCATTTTGGTGGTACTCATCCTGCCCCTCTCTTGGGCACTGGTTAGCCTCCAGCCTTGTGTCCCTCGTCACGCGGAGCAGTGTTCGGTTTTCTCACATAGTCCGGGCCTCGAGGGGCCTCGCGGAGCCTCAAGGTGCTTCGACACTTCACCCATCTTAGAATGTTCCAGACGCCCTTCCTGTGACCGCCAAAACATCTCGAGATAATCATGTCAGAGGGTTGTTGAACATCCAAGCTTTCTGTATCCGAAATGTTTGAGCCACACTTTATACCAACCCCAAGCTTTGACCTGCTCAGCCCCAATCGATGCACTCATGCCTGATCCTTCCCCCCCAGGTTGGTGCGAGCGCCCCCTCTCCGGCCCTAAAGGCTGCGGCCCTCAGCTCGTGGAGCCTCCTCCTGTCCAGCCTCCCCACCGGCCGCCTCGAGTCCCAGGGGGTCGAGGCCAAAGTCCCCGTCCTCGCGCGCCTGCTCAAAGACGCTGACCTCAGCGTGCGCACGGCGGCTGGCGAAACCATTGCTCTGCTTCTGGAGGCGGGCGCGACGGACTCTCTCGATGACGCGGACGTTTCGTCACCCGACGAAGATTCGGACAGCGAAGAGGGGTACGTTCCGCGCGCGGAGGAGTTCCAGGGAAAGCTCAAGGGGGGGGTCCGGCCGCCAGGCGCAAAGGACCCCCTGCAAGGAGTGCGGAACGGCGGGGGAAGCGATAGCCGCCAGTCGAGCCCGTCGAAACGGCCACTGGGGGATCGGCAAGAGGATCTTGTGGAGGAGATTCGGCTGATGAGCGTACAAGCTAGGAAGAAAGATAGTAAGCGTGAGCGGGCCGCTCAGAAGAATAGCTTTCGGGAGTTGCTGGCGTCGATCGAGGAGGGGGGGTGCGCGGAGACGACGATCAAGCTGCGGCACGGGGACCGGCTGACGGTGGGCACGTGGGAGGGGACGGTGCAGCTGAACGCGATAAGGAAGATGCTCGGGGAGGGCTTTCAGCGACACTTGCAGGTGGGTCTGCTTGGGGGGCTCCGGTCTCACTCTCTCCGTTGAGAGGGCACATGTTCGTTTGCAACGGACTGAAATAAGATCATGGAGGTCGATCTCGTCAAAATTGGTAGTTGAAAAAAGCAGTTCATCTGCGTAATATCCTTCTGCAACACCCTCTCACCCCATTGCTGCACCGATGGTTCGGAATCCGTGTCCACTATGCCCAGATTTGGAACGAAGTAAGAGGCGGGACTGAAATCTCTACAAAACCCTGCCTGGACGTCTGCTGACTGTTTCTCCACAACGCCTTTCCGCAGGAGAACCCCCTGCTGCACCAGGTGTTTGAGTTCCAGCCCCGGCAGGAGGCGGCGCAACGGCTGCAAGGCGTCGACAAGCGGCTGATGCGGTCGCCCAACTCCGCCATGAGCAAGTGGCGCACGCAGGCTATGAACCGGCGACGCTCGAACGCGGCGGTGAGGCACTCCTCCATACAGAGAACGTCGGACGGTTTAATGAACCGACGTCAGGGCATCATCTTTCGGGTCCATCTCGCACTCGTCATGTGCACAAACCGCAGAAAAGTAATGTTGGTTCCGGTGACCCGGTCACTTAAGAGCTACTTGGGAACTGAGAGATCGATGGGCGGACTTTGGCATGAGCTTTGCTGCGTGCAGAGTTGACGTAATCGTAGTGATAGGCACGATTTGGTCGAGCAGATTGGCTTGTTTGCCAATATCGCTGTTTCGATAAATGCATCTTGAGCCATGGGTGCTGAAATTCTGGCTGATTGGTAAGACCCGTTCAATGCAGGTTGGAAGTGTTGGCCATTATGGTGACGAAGACGACTGATTGCTCAGTGGCACCGCAGCGTCTGTACAATAGCCCTATCAAATCTAGTCTTGCAAAGCCAGTTCGTTGACTGATCAGGCCCTTCAACGCCGCAACTTAGGTTGTCGTTCAAAAACGAAACACGATGTCCTTGAGACACTTTGGCCGCGCCATCTTGCAACAGTCTGCTGGCCGCCTTCTTTGAGAAAGCCGCTTTGCTCTGTAAGGGGGGGTTCTTTCCTTCTGGCAGTGCTGGTTCCACTAGCACGGAAGCTACAGCAACCCAAAAAGAGAGCTACAAACATTCTGACGCTTCACTACGATAGACAACAACGAGACACAATCACTGTAGCGAGAATCAGACGAAAAGTTGCTCTTGGTCCAAGCGCATCGTGCAAACAAACGCCACCAGCTCCTCCCCAAGGAGCGCCGATTTGCGGAGTTCCGGACGCCCCTGCACGTAATATGTTCCTGACACGATGCCATGATTGATCGTTGAATATGTCAATATTCCCATAATATGCATGTCCATGTATCCTGCACCATGGTTGGTTGCAATGAAACGCCGTAGTCACATGATATATCCTGCAGTATCTTTGACTTGAATCGCGTGGACACGTGAGCTAGATGGGAGTACACAGTGATTAGACCATGTTCATATTGCATCATGTCAATGCATCAAGATCTTGCATCGTGTGCTCAGTGGCAAGTGCAAGTGAGTATTGGCGTCCAACCTGTACATCTGCTCGGTATGAAGTGCATGCACTTGATAGCTACCCTCGCGTGATCCTCGTTGCAACAACAGAAAGATGCGGCCGGGGCAAATCTTACAAGCACTCTGCATTCAACGCTGGGCCAAAGATCCAATGTCCCCACAAGATAAAACATCAAAGCTTGAGCTTCTATGAAGCGTGGCATTATCGTCAATCCCCACCCTTTGACTGCTGCATCCCACTGCATGTTCCTGTTGCGCACCGCTGAGCGTCAGCCTGGTTCACGGGGGAGATCGGACGGTCCAAGTAAGCAATTTGGGAAAACGCGGGCCGTCCGATCCAATCGCTTGTTTTGAGAACCCCAAACCCTTGCGAGCGAGCCGGCCGGCGGCTCACCTGGCCCGGGCCACTCACGCGCGCGTCGCGCCATATGCGCACCGGCTGCGCTATCATTGTGTTCCACCGCCCAGGAACGTCTGAAACGAAGCAGGAAGTTTGCAGCTTTCGCCGGCAGCAACTCCTCAAATTCCCCAGAATAGCAGCCTTGTCCCACTTAGTACAGCCGCAAAATTAACAAGAAGTATGTCTCTGGCAGTACTCCTACACCCACTGCCAATGCTTGCCGGGGTAGCCTTTGAGCAAAAGGAGGGGTTTTTGGGAGCACGAAAGGTGCATCACTTTGCATTCCCTGGAACAGGAGATTGGTCTCCTTTTAAAATGGATAAGGTTGCTGCAAGACTGAAGTGAGGGTGTGACAGTGGTAGCCTGGGCTTGTTGCAGTACTCTCGGTGGGGCTGATGAGAGATTTGCAAAATCCAGAAGCCCATTGGTCCTGCACTTGCTTAAGTCGTCTTATCGTTCACAAACATCATAGCACCGTGGCAGAGCGCGTACATTTGTTAGAAGACACGCATGTATGCTTTCGAAATACAGGCAAACGCAAGGTGGAAGCGATTGCTCTCCCAAAAACCACGAGTCAGAAATTTGTTGCAAATGCTGTAAGCAAAAGCTTTCCTGCTGCAAAGGCTGTTATGCTCTTATATGCAGGTCAATGTTAGAGCATCGATTCCCGGTGGATCTTTTCGAAACAGGACTTTCGATTGCAGTCTTTTCCTAGAAAGGGAAGCCTACATGGATGCAGGTGCACTTGACTTTAGTACGAAGTTTGAATGCAAATGGATTCAAATTGCCCAGGACTGATTTGAACTCAAGTGGGAGAACTGATTGATGAAAATTCTCTTCTTGCAGACTACCATCTCGTACCTGGCGACAGCCCTTTCAAAACCTTTGAGAGCAAGCTCCAAGAACAGATTTCAAGCGGAAAACTCCAGAGCTCCTCTCAAAGTAAGACCCTATTTATAGCATTATAGTCTTGTTCTTGCATAAGGGATGCCGGTTGTAGAAGCTTGTGTAGGTTTTCTGGATCCTTGCCAGTATGAGAGTGGGAACGTGCCACTTGCTTCTCTTAGATTCCTACTAAGATCGTCACGGTTGCGTCGATCGCAGATTTGGCCTCTTGCTAGTCAGTGTCAATTGACTAGACTCGTATATGAGGACAAGTGGGATTCTGCTCCTTGACGGTGTTGTCAAGCATGTGATTTTGGAGTACATTCTGGATTATGCTTGACACAGGCCTCTAGAAGGAAGATACGCGGATCGAAGGGCCCCAGAAAGAAGGTACCCCGCTCAACGAAGGAGCAACAGAAGGAGCAATGGGCCTGGTATACTCCGTTGGCCTGGCTGGACTCGGGATATAATGGATTGCTGATCTGGGTAGTGTACATTATTGTGCTGGTATGGTTGTGGTTCACATTATTTTCTCAATAAGCTCTAACAAGAAAGCGCCGAGTCACCGAAGGTAGGAGTCAGTATTGTAAGCCCTCAGATGGTAGCTCTGCTTTGCGTGGCTGGCGTGATGTGCCTGGTGAACTCTCACTATTTGCAGCCTCCGTGCAGAAACTGCTGTACTCTAAATCTGCTGGACAAAGCTGGCGTTTCGCAAACATCAACGGGAAAGCAGTATCTAAATGCAAAGTTTTCGTACACAAAGTGACATCCAGCTCGCTCGTTACTTGGACGGTGATTCAATTCACCTCGCGTGGAATCTCGTACCGTTGGCGCGGCCACATTCAACCGTCCCATGACATATCTTACTGCACCTTCGTCTTCAAGTTCATGCAGCAGCTTTCCACCTAGCATGCCCACGGTTGAGCAGTATTATGCGTTCGGAAATGTACTAGGTACACCGAAACACTTTTTTTTGGCGACAGAAGAGCACAGCGACCTGTTGAGCAGTCGCTCTTTGACGTCATTCAGATGCGTCTGATTACGCCCTCTTTAAGGTCGAAACAAAAAGGGCCTGCGCGCGCGTCTTAGACGCTTTCGAAGACGTCTTCGTCCACAACTCGAGCATGCCGTCGTCGTTTTGAGTTACATTGGGAAGGGCATAAAAAATGCTGTTTTTTAAGCCCCTACTTGGTTCAAACGAAGCCGTATAGCTATGTGCTCATAATATGACGTTTTGGGCATTTTTGAGCTGCTCAAAATCTGGATCTATATGTTTAGCTCATATACCCCCTTTCGATTTCTTAAGCAAACCATATGTTATTTGCTCAGTGGGGGATCGTATGAACTCTCCCCAAAGAGGTCTTACAGAGGAATCAAGAGTAATTGTCCACAATGAAGGTGCAAATTAGTTGATCATCAAATAGGTTTCAGAAACTCCACGTTCGTGTCGACTTTGCACCTTGATTGTGGGAAGTTCCTCGGTATCTTAAGCAATTTGGAAAACGTGGGCCGTCCAATCGCTTCACTTGCCCCGAGAACCCTAAACCTTTGTAAGCGAGCCGGCCGCCGGCTCATCTGGCTCACTCCCACGCGCGCGCGCCGGCCGGCCAGCGCGCCATCTGCGCCACTTAGGGTGAGTAAAAGGTCGTCTAGGCATCTGGTGATAGTGGTATGATGATGCAACGAAGCAGGACTTTGCAGCTTGCGCCGCCAGCAATTCCACACGTTCCCCAGTATATCAGCGCTTATATCAGCCTTGTCCCCACTTAAAACAAGCCGCAATATCATTGAAGAAGAAGTATGTCTCTGGCAGTAATCATACACCCACTGCCAATGCTTGCTGCGGTAGCCTTTCAGCAAAAGGGTCCGTTTTCAGGAGCACGCAAGGTGCATCACTTGCGATCCTTGGCACAATCGAATGGTTCTCTTTCTAAAAGGATACCGTTGCTGCACAAATCAAAGTGAGGGTGTGACAGTGGTAGGGCTTGGTAACGTTTCGGTGGGGCTGATGAGAGGTACTTGCAAAATATTCCAGAAACCCATTGGCACTGCACTTACTCAAGTCGTCTTATCGTTTACAAATATACTGACACAGCGCGTACATCCGTTGAAAGACACGCATGTATGGTTTGAAAAATATAGGCAAGAGCAAGGTGGAAGCTATTCCAGTAACTTCATTGATATGAAAAGCCCGAAGCCTTGGATGCGGGTACTTCAGGACGAAATTTGAATTCAAATGGATACAACTTGCCAACGACTGACTCGAGTTCGAGTAGGTATACTGATTGGTGGAAATCCTCTTCTTGCAGATAAGCATCCCGTACCTGGCAGTAACCGTTTCAAAAGCTCTGAGAGCAAGCTCCAAGAACAAGGTTCAAGCGGAAGATTCCAAAGCTCCTCTCAAAGTAAGACCCTAACAGTCTTGTTCTTGCATAAGGGATGCCGTGCCGGTTGTAGGAGCTTGTATAGGTCGTCTGGATCCTAGCTAGTTGCTAGTATGAGAATTAAAAGTGCCTCTTGTTTCTCTAAAGGCCTAATAAGATGGTCACCGTTGGCGTCGATTGCAGATTTGGCCTCTCCCTAGTCAGTGTCAAATGACTAGACTCACAGGAGAACACAAGTCGGACTCTACTCCCCAGCGGTGTTGACAAGCATGTGAATCTGTTTCATATGCTGGTATACTCCCTTGCTCAGGGCCCTAGAAAGAAGAAACGCCGCTCAAAGAACTCGAGAGAGAAGGTACCCCGCTTGAAGAGCCGTTCTCGAAAAAGCAAGGCACACCAAAAGGAGCAATGGTCTTGGTACAGTCCGCTGATCTGGAGCGTGGCCTGGATAAGCGGAGAGTACTGTTGGCTGGTCTGGGTACTCGACCTCGTTATGCTGGCGTGATTGTGGACAACATTATTTTCTAAGTGAGCTCTATTAAGAAAGCGCCGAGTCATTGAAGGTAGGAGTCAGTATTGTAAGCCCTTAAAAGGTAGGTCGTCTTTGCGTGCCAGGCGTGATGTGTAGGTTTCTCTCTGGATATCTGCAGCCTCCCTTGAGAATCTGTGCAAATTCTGCTTTACTTTAGATATGTTGGGCAAGGCTGGCGCTTCGCACTCATCAAGCTTTCAACGGCTGAGAAGTGTACGGAAATGCAAACCTTTCGTAAAAAAGCAACATCCGGCTCGCTCTTCAGTTAGGCGGTACTTCTCTTTTCAAACCAGTGCTTGGAACCTTATATACCATGTCGGCGCGGCCACAATTTGATTCAAACCGGGTCCCACTGCAGTGAAGTACTGCACCTTCGGTACGTTTTCAATTTGCAGCTATGAGTTCTATCCAACTTACATGCTTTTCTTAATCCATGAATGCAAGCAAGATTCCAAGTTACCGGCACCCAATGCAACCAATTTGAGTAGTGAAATATGAGAGACGCTCGCTAGCAGATTCACCGTCTAGCGACCCGGCCCTTGAATCCTGGCCATGAACAGCCTGTGTGCGCATGCAGCCTCGCAATGATAAGTTCTTATGCCATCGGAACGATTGGCCATTCGTGCATGCATGCCCGACATCCTCAGGGGGCCAATGGACGATTGGGATTCCTCCAGGATGTATTCGTCCTGACTTTACCATCCATTTTCGATGCATCTGAGAATCGTATGTTTTTGCGGCTAGACAATGTACCGCGTACATTCTTTGGACTTCTAAGATTCAACCTCTGAAACAGATAGCTAAATGTACGACTCGTGCCACGTGACGATTTTGGAACATGTGAATAGGCAGCCAAAGAGGGACGGTGGCCCAGTCTGAAATGGACTCAAGCAGGAATCGGAACAGGTACGAGTATATGGCAGTATCGGTTGGAAGTGGTCGAGTTGCGCATTTTGTGGGTACAAATTCACGTCCGCTTCTTGTCTCCATCTACCACACCGACACCCGTCGCTGCATCTCCTATTGATGCGCTCGAGCCTCTTCTCAAACTCGCAATCTCGCTGAAGAAGGAGCGCTCTGCTGTGTATATTGCGCCAAGTACACCAACAAAGCATGCCCCGCCCACCATTATATATGTAGCCGCTGAAGTATAAAAGCGATCATGGTCCAGGAACGTAACCTCTGCCCAGTGGGCGGTCAGAGCAGCCGCGATGAAAGTGCCAATGACTCGAATAGACGGAACCGCTCTCCGGATTGAGAACGTTGGGGAGCCCTGCAAGGGAAGATTGGACTTTAGCACAAGGACATGACGAAGCAAGACGTTCTACGATTGCCATAGTTTGATGTCGTTTCAGAGAGGCTTAGAGAATAGGTTGCCCGCCTGCGGGATTTCATCCTATCGTGTGACTTTCGGCCTTCAGCGAAACAAGGAAAGGATCCGTCTGAACGCAACGCTCGGTTCACGAGCTTGCACGGTAGCTTTCGATACAAGCTGCTCTCTTGACTAAGATCTTGTAGCAGCAGTCAACTCTCCACAAGCCGATCAACACGCTGACTTCGTCGATAAAAAAGCCGTCCGAAGAAGCATAAAACGGACGCAAAGGATTGGAACTTCAGAAGATGGGGCAAAGTGCCCAGAAATCTCACCTTGAAATACCGTAGAATGAAGACCATCGAGTAGGTGATGCGCAGCGTCATGTTGCACACGTTAGCGAGGATGAGCCCGGTGGTGCCACGTGCCTGCACCAGGGCCACGCTGAGCGCTACGTGGCAGACGGAGAAGACCACGAGCGCCACGTTGTTCCAGGCCAGCCCGCGCTCGGACGCGGTCGCGTGCAGGAACGACTCGGTGATGCCTAAAGAAAAACGAGTGGCGTTAATGAATTATCGACTAAACTGACGGGGTTGCCTGCAGGAACCACTCAGTGATGCCTGCAGTACCCTGCTGTTACTCTGACGCGGTCGCATGGAGAAACGACTCAGAGATGCCTAAGAAAAACAGGAGGCATTCAGGAACCTTGTGTTATACTGACGGGTTCGCATGGAGGAACGACTCGGTCATGCCTGCCATAATGACGAGAGGACTTCGTGATAGAAGCTGCGGTATACAGACCGGGGAGGGGCATCACAGGTTCAAGATACTGGATGACAACAGGCGAAAGATGGAGTTTGCCATTTTGGAGGTGGCAAAGGTCACAGGGACACTATGAGTCTTCGGAGCTTGAGAGCACAAAAGAAGAAGGAAACAAGGTTCTCGCATTTGGCGATATGAGCAGCCACTGGAATCCGGGGTCCATTCTTTATCAATTAAACAGAAGGCGTGTTCTTGCTTCAGGCTTGCTGGTGACTGTTTGAAGGAGCAAAGGAAGTTGTTGTGGACACTCATTATCGACTTGGAGAACGGCTCCGCACATGATGGATGTTTTATGACCCCCGATCCAGCCAACAAGTAACCACGGACTGACACAAGCGGGTGTAATTTTACAGAAGCTTATGAAAGAGGAGGACTTCAGGCGCAGTTAACTCACCGTTGAGCGCCATGACCATCACGTAGAGGCAGTAGCACGCGAGCGCGGTCGGCGCCTCCGAGTCGCTCTTGTCCCGCCCGTACAGCAACCGCAGCAGGGTATACGAATAAGGCGGGCCGAACGCGACGAAAACGAGACCTGGCAGGGAAAAGTAGTTGAGCTCTAAACCTCTTGTTGGGAACAGGCGTCCGACAATGTCTCCGTACAGTTTGACTGCCTTCGTCACTAGGGCTCTGGTCCCAGAAGAGGGTCATAATTCTACCACGAGTTGCCAGTTTTTGCAAGTAAGTGTGTCCCTACAGCGGTACGCGTAGAAAGACGAAGCTTGCAAGACTTGCTAGTTTCCAGCGGCAATCTATGAGAAACAATCTCCCCGCGTGCTTACTTCACTCTTCGAGAGCCCAAAGAGCCCTCGAAAACCTGTGCCTCTACTTGGATCGCAAACACGCATAGATGGGAAGAGGAAGACGGTCGTAGCTAATGTGTACTTACCTAGCAGAGACACCCCCTTGATCGCCAACAGCAGAACTCGTTCCACCCCCCGTACGTCCGGCTTCTGGGCGTCGTCTGCACAGCAAGGTTGCCTTCAGTCAGCTGACGTATCGCGGAAGACCACGTGGCTCTTACCGCCTGGGTAGCAGCAGTCACACGTGGTCTGGTTATTAGGTTTCACTGTCATGGGTGCTTCAGAAACAGCGCAAAGAACGACACGACTCCAGAAAGGCCAAAGGTTACAGCCGTGTGAAGAATCAGCCCGGAGCAGACACGAGTGCTACTTATGACCTTCTGATTGCACACCGTCTCTTCTATGGCACTTGTGATCGCGCAACAGAAGGCAATGCATTCCGGCCATTCAGAATGTGAGTTTCCAAAAATTTCGACCCCACAAAGATCACACGCACCGTCTTTCTTGTTGGCGGAGCTGGCTGCTTTTGAGAACATGGTGAAGGCGCTCTCCTCAAACGGCTGCAGGACCGAGCGTACCACGAGCGAACCTGAGGAGGGGCTGCAAACGGTCAGAACTGCCGCTCCTACACTTTCACACCCGGATTTGGTCGAGAACAAGCGTACCTTCAGATATTGCCTTCGGCAGCAATGTTGCCCCGCTGGATGTGGAAGGTAAGTTGCGAACGCGTCATCACAACGCAGTTCGTTCGAGTCAGTAATCTCGAATTTTGCCTCACAATTCAACTCAAAGACTCGCAACCTTGGTGTCTTTCATTATACTCCGGTATTGGCCGTTATTCGTATCAAATCGAGTTTAACTCCCGCCATTTACGTCCAGCGGATTGCGTTCTTGTACCTTTCCTTCCCGCAGCCCTTCCAAACCCATCATGCAGATTATGCCTCAGGTCATCCTCCACCGCACTCACCCAGCTTTTCGACGATCCCGTACACCCCCTGGTTGTGCTGGCTCCCCGACAGCACCAGCACGAACTTCTCGCCCTCCGCCAGCGCAAGCTTTTCCACGGACTGCCACGAAAACGCGCCGCACACGCGCAGGAGCGACGGGTCGAGGAGCGGGCCGCCCTTCGGCCTGCAATCACAAGCGACGGTGTCTTTTTGGTTCTCCGATAAAAATCCGATGGATAAAACTTTTGGACGCGGTCAGCGAATAATTCGATACAGGGAGTGAAACCCGCCTGGATGCTCAATTCAATGATGATCCATTGTATATGCACACCGCCCCATGCTTAGAAACGCACGGGCTTTGAGTCTCTCGTTGTTCGGCAGAACATGTGCCGCAACCGCAAAGGGACTTTTCTCAGACTGCCAACATAGCAGTAATAGAACAGAGGGAGCGCGTCGTAAAGACGGCCCTGTCGACATCAAATCAGGCAATCATGATAAGACACCAATTTTGAGACCAGGGTAGTCGTCAGGAAGGGCACAATGTGGACCGGCAAGGCTCGACAACAGCCTGGAGAACGAAGAAGCAGCCCTATGCAGGACAAAAATCGTGGACTAAAAAACCACAGATTCCCATTTGACGACATTGTTCACAGCCGGCCCCAGAATGACATTCATGCTGACGTCATCCCCGAAGAGTCCCAAGGCTCACCTGCTCGGCAGAAGCGGGACTGAAGCGCCCGTCGTCTCCCTTCGTCGAGCACGGGAGAGGAAGTAGCCCCAGTACCCCACCAGCAACACGAGCGCATACGTGAGCTGTGCGTAAGCGAAGACCAGCCCACCAGCCTGTGGCACACGGAAAGTGTCAGAACGCGAGGAGGGGGAACGTGGTTTCCCGAGCCGACGTAAGAGAGCCCTCCTAGCTAGAACCCCCTAGGATGGACGTTCTCGATCAATCACATTCACTCATTCCAACCGTAGATTGAAGGGTTGATACAGAAAGGGTCTCTAAGGCGTCCGCTGGGAGTCCCTTTTGTCCTTCCTCCCGTTCTGTCAGTCCACACCTCCCCGATGGTGTTAAGCCCATATTGAAGGCCTAGGATTTGCCGGGTCTGAGGGTGGAAGCGAGCCGATGACAACGGTTGGTCAATCTCTGGCCATTAGGAAAAAAAGTTGGAAGGGAATTCAGGAGAAGTTTGTGATGATGCAGGCCGCCGTTCAAGTAGATGACCGAGACACTGCCAAGGGGTTCTCTTTGAGCCAGTCGAGGTCGCAGCTAATCGCTTTCAGCGCAGCCGTAGATTAGAGATTTGCTTCTAGGACGTGAAGATTTTCAAGATGCTCAATAGGATAACTCATAAAGAGTACGCCGGCCAATCAATGGTATGTATGAGAGGGATTGCACCACTGAGATCACACGATGTGAAGAGGCCCACCTTGCCGATGCCTTGCAGCAGGAGCGCATATGTCACCAGGCTCTTGCCAAGCGTCGCCAGCGTTTCTATAACCACGCGCACCCGCAGCAGCAACAGGCACTGCGCCAGAATGTACAGCGGCTCGCTCAGCAGCTCCACTCCCGCAGCGACACCTGGCAAAGTGAGTCCTTTTTTTTGACCTTTGACACATGTCTGCATGTTAAGGAGGGCCGTGATGCCAAAGTAGGCGCAGTTTGATATAAACTTGTGCGATTAATATACTAATAATATAATGGATCCAAATTGAACTGCTTTAGGAGGGGTTGGGTCTTATGATGATCTTCGTGACTCTTCTGTACGTTAGGTTCACACCCGGAACGGTTCTCAACACGCAAGCGATCAGTTGCTAAATCGTCTGATGCCTTATGATACATTTGAATTTTTAAATCGAGAGAGGGATAATGAAAGAGTGTCTCGGCAGCACCTGTACAAAAATCATGACCTTCGTGGTGGCGGTCGAGTCCGATGAGCCGTCTGCCAATGTCGGGCTTGACCGACAGACTGGCCTCGCATCATCCTTGCAATCGTTTTCCAGACGAGAGCTGCCAATCTTGCGGAAAATACACAAACTAACTGAAACAAAGCAGCCACAGTGAACACAGGAGGAGTCGGATTCAGGACAACAAAAACTGACCCAGAACGAGAAGTGCCTGCGTTCGGACGTCTGCGACTGGCAGCTGCTGCCACCAGAGGATCGTCCCCACTGTTGCACAGGTAACAAGAAGGCCTACAGGGACCGACAGCCAAGCCACTGACACCACCCTCGCCGCTGCAGACTGGTGCGGGTTGTCCCTGCAATACAGTGTCCTTGTGTCTTTCCATTTTTCAGAACCCTTGGAAGCTCCAGGACTTGCACTTGCTTCTTTACTTTCACTTTTCGCTTACTCTTCGACCAAGCAGCCATGTGACTACTGCGACAAACCATACATAATTTCAGAAGCCACTGGATGCACGCTTAAAAAGCATTTGAACCTTTTTAGATTCCGTGGGAACTCGCAAGGGGCTACTTACAGAGGGTGGGACAGAAGTGATGAAGTGGGCCCAAATAGATCCACGTGGATGGATCTCAAGCTCACCCTAGGTCACTCCGGATACAGCCCCGCCGGAAGCCCTCCCTGCTGATCATGAAGATTGTGGTAGTGATGAGGGGGAACTGAACTGCTGATAGCTGGACGGCAGAGGAAGGGCCGGGTCAGTCACCAGCGTTTGCTTGAGAAGCAATCACTCACAATTTTACAACCTGCTAGACACAACCACATGGCTTTGATGCAGAATTTTTCCAGAGGACTCTTTGCTTAGAAGGAGGCATATGTGTAATCATGACAGTCTCAAGTGAGGTATTCTGTCTGGTGCTCCTGTCTTGACCATCCAGTTACAGTTTGTTGCATTTGTTTTGACCAGAACTAACTTCACCACACACTTTGGGGCCATTTGCTCCATTCTCATTGAAGCTGTGAACGAACACTTTCACTCACCTGTGCTTCTGCCTGAATCGTGCAGTATTTCTCCTTGCAGTGGACTTTGTTCCATATTTCACAAAACTTATTACCACCATTCGCACCAGCTGTAAGGAAATTTTCTCTGCTGCAATTGGCATATGAATACAAGCGTCACAAGGGGTCTGGAACCTTGATACTCTGAGTGCTGCTCACCCCAATCTCTGCAGCATTCAGCCTGCGGTCAATCAGGACGTTCAGCAGGAAGGAGATGACCCGCGTGGCCAGCTGCGAGACTGCTCAAGCAACAGAAGCCTAATGTCAGCACCTGCTTGCGGAATTGGTGAAAATGAAAGGTTGCAGTCTGATCAAAGCAAATTCGTTGCAGCAGTATGACAGGCAGGTTTATGCACCTCATGTGTCTGCCCTGCTCATGCACGCTGGAACTTTTTACATGACTCATGTTCAGAAATCTCTGAAGGTGTAGATCGCGACTCCAAGAGTGATGCACTCACTCATCAGGTGCAGGAAGCTCGAGACCAGGACGCCAGCTTCCCTGGCGCCGGCCTTTTCGCCCGCCATCTCGCCCAATGCCAGTCAGCAGTTTTTCCGCTTCATTCAGATTGCTCTATGGCATGTGACGGTCAGCAGGAGCCTACACAGATCCTCATCTTCATGAGAAGCCAGTTCAACTGCTACTTACAGCGTCTGCTTCACAATAGCGCCCGCCATTGCAGCATCATAGAAGGGCATGACGATCTGCATTCAACTTCAAGAGTCTAGCTACCGTACCGCAGCAGCCTGAGTGCGGCCGCGCGGCCCGCCCGAAAGTAAGGGCTGCGTGACCCCGGGGCCGCGCTCCGCCCGCGGCCGGGCGGCCGCAAGACGAGCAATTATAAGCCCTGATCATTATAGGGCCTCCAGGTGCCTAATCTGTGAACCGGAAGCTGTTCAATTCACATGCGGGCCCCTCTGAATTGTACTTTCATCTGAGCAGGCCCGGCCCGCTCTTCAATTCTCAGCTGACTAGACGGTCATCGGCGTATAGTGCGCGGCCGGCCGTGACCGGACCCACAACAATGCGGGGGCCGGGGCCGTCGTACAGGGGACTGCGACGGTCCCACAACGTGGTCACACGCATGAGGCCCCAACTAGGAAGCTAAGAAAAGATCAAGCGAGAAGCTGAACTCTTATCGATGCACCGCGTACCAGCTAAGCCTACTACGGCTAAGCGCTTCAAATGACTCCGGGGTTCTTCGCGGTCCGATCAAGTTGTTTCACCAGAAATGCCCAGTGGCTCAGGCTAGCAACCGGAAAGGTTCGGCGGCTCAGATACAAGCACCGCCTAGAGCCCAACAGGGTTACGCGTTTGTGTCGTACCTATCATGCGGCCACCTATCACGTTTTAATGTAGGATCCGTTTACATCGCCGTTTCAGCCGCCCCACTGGCAGGTACAACTACCTTGAATTGTCGAGGGCTGTGAAACTTGATACGACCATGATGGTTCCACTTACCTATAGCCGAGAAGCCTTTGAAACATTGTATAGGTATCTGGTAGGCTTTAGCTTTCATCTAAACTGACTAGGACTTTACAAGCAAACGCGAGGTTATAAAGAATACAAGCTCTGGAAAGAGTATGGTGTCAAAGACGTCTTGCCAATGGCTGAAGCAGACTCCTAGTCTAGGTGAGGGATTCTTAGTTGCCTTCTCTTCCTGCGCTCTTTCCAGCTCTTCTTCCTTTCTTCTTCACAACATAAGCGGACAGTCTTCGTATCAGTTGGCATCTATCCTTATGTACATCTGAGATTCCTTGTTATATCCATGTGGACGCAGACGCTTTCTATGCGCTGTAAATCACCAAGTAGAGCGGCAGAATAGCCCGCTTGTTGTACACCACTATTTCGTCGTAGTTGAGAACCGGGCCCACTTCTCCTACCACCGAGTCGTACTGATCCGGGGGCCTCATTAGCAGCGGCTCGTTGTTAACCGTCCGGTAAACGCGGCCGGCGACCACCTGAAGAGTCCAAATTTTGTTCGTTCATTCGAAGCGTATAAGTGGAAGTCGGTTCATCGGTCTGGACAAAATTCACCCGATCGTGGGGTTTGTCAAAGCATCTCGACTTCCACGTATTTCTGCGAGAGCGCTCATCAAATGCGGATTCAAGCCGCAAGTGCTCTTGGGCCGCAGCATCGAGTGCAAAAGAAAATCAGCATGAGTGCACGTATGGAGTGTACCTTTACATACGGTGCGGCAAGTCGGTGTCTTGACCGTTCTGCACTGGACGCCCTTCTGGCCTTCAACCGCACCGTTTTTTATGGACCTCAACGGATCTAAATGACTACCAGCCTTTCTCGACAGGCGAAAAAGTTACTACTCGCAGATCATTCGAAATTTGTCACAAGCCAGAAGAGCCCGGAACCTTACCTGACAAACGAGCATGGCCCGCAGTCCGTGCCGGCCCATAGTATGATCGTCTGCCCATGCGTAGTCATTCGCTTTGCCGGACGCTGACGTCAGGTAGAAGCCCGTGCCGAACCTCTGGAAGGCGTCCGTCCGGATCTTTTTGGAGCGGAACCCGCTGCGCAGGATGCCGCAAACCCCGCAGTCGGGCTCGGGGCAGAGGCTCGTGTTCCCGTGGAGCCCAAGCGAGCATTTCATCCTAGGAACAGGAAAACAACTTTGAGCCAATCTATATCGCCGTGTTCAAGGAAAACGCTTTTCAAATCCCTGGAGCGAAAGACTTGCATCGCCTCCGAAAGTCGTTCGACCGTTTGAACTTAATCAACGAAAGTTTTGAAACCCGCTCTCGCGCTCGGTTTTAGTTTCTGAGACGAGCGCATCACCTTTTTCCGTTTCACAAATTAGTCCAGCACTTGACTTGCATTTCAAGACGAAGTATGACAATGTCGGAAGAGGTCTCTAAAGGTACTCACTTTCCCTTTCAAGCAACTGACATACCCCGTGTAAGGAGAAACGTCTTCTCACCCTGAGCCGTGGAAGCGGATGCGGACGTTTCCGTCTTGGAGGCACCGGACGTCCTGGTGACTTCCGCCCGCCTGTTTCCGCACTTGCTCGGCGTAATCGTTGTGCAAAGTCTGTGCCAGTTGGGACGTGCTGATGGCAAGGACTTCATGCACCCTCCTCGGAGCTGTCTCCGTTTTTGCCCAGGCTCGGAGGAAGGCCGTCTCGATCTCGTGGCGCTTTGTGGAAGGGATTCGCGACACTGCATGGTAGGATGGAATGATTTGCTGTCATTCCAACCGTTGGCATCTTGATGATCGACAATTGCGCTCCTTAGCTTCACATACCGGGGAATGACGCTCTTGCTCGTTTGTCGAATTTCGTACCTATGTTTACCTGGATGAAGATCTGAACTTGGCTCAGGCGACGAACGTATGAACGACCTTCAATAAGTTCTTGGGCTTAGGGGGGATTTTCAAACTTCTAGTATGGCGCAGTAGTCTTACAGTAAGGTACTTTGGCTTTACTCGAACACCTTCACCGTAGTGAGTCAACTCAGCTTCGTTTGCAAATCAAAGCTCGATACAGCTCGATATCATCTTCATATGATTGTTTCGGAGGCAAGGACCCTCATTCTCAAGGCATCTTGGAGACCCACGTTTTCAAGAGCAGTGAAGCATCCTTTCTTGACAGAAGACAAGTTCCCCAAGCACCAGCTTTCTCGAATGCAGTCAGTCTGCTTAGACATGACAAACCTAAGAAATCTAGATGAAGAGCCGAAACAACGTAAGCCCTCAACTAGCACAGCGCGAGCAGAGAGGGACTGATCTCTTTCATCCCTAAGCTTCCGGTCAAGGGGCACTAAGTTCAACTTCTGGACATGGGCGTTGAAAGGCAATGAACACTTTTCTTCACCTGAGTGCATCACCACGCAATGGCTATCCAGCCCCGCTTCCGTCCTGTACAGATCACCGCACTCCTGACACACCCACGGCTTGGGCGCCTCGGGGTGCATATCTTCCCCGTGCTGCTTCAGCTGTTCCTTGGTGTCAAACCAGGCGTTACACCCAGGGAAGCCGCAGCTCGCTTTTCCCCCGATTGGCAGATTGTGAGAAGCCCACCGGTGATCCTCCATAGCAGCCGCCGTTTGGAACAGCCTCTTACAACCAGGGAGGCTGCACTTGACCCGGGGGCTAGGACCAGTCAAGCTAAGACCCCCCATTTGTGCCCGGAGACTTTCTACCGGGCGGCTAGAGTGCGCGTTCTCCCTGTGCTGATTTCTGCTGTCAGAGGACTCAAAGCTTTTTGTGCAGCCGCCGGCGCCGCAGATGAAGCGCCCCGGTGGGCTTCTTTGATGTGCGTCTAGCTTATGCTGGTTCAGAAACTGCGTATCTTTGAAGCTTCTCTGACAGCCTCCCACGCCGCACTGGAGGGTTTTGCGGGCAGGCGCCATGTTTGATTGTGGCGGGCCAGACGGAAGGTCACTTTACATCTGAAGGGTCCTTTGAGATCCGAGTCCTGCTTCAAAGACAGCGCTTCCTATGGAACGTCCACCATCGTAGGATCCTTACTCTGGGAGACCACGTCATTGTTTTGTGGATTGCATGCGGCCACTCCCGCGGAAGACCGCATGCGCATCTCCGCTCAGAACTTGCAGAGGCTGATTATTCAAGCGCGTCTCAACGTCAGAGGCCTTCAAGGAGTCTGCTCTCGTAGCTTGCAAGTGCTGCAATGACTAAAGTAGACTCTGTCAAAATCGAACACCAGTGGCTGTGTCACATCAAGCAGATCGGACACCAGTGTAACACTTCTTACGTACTTGAATGTCCCAGCTTTGACCATCTGCCTACCGCGGTTTGCGCGAAAACACGGTTGCCGCGGCCGCCCGCCGGGTTGAGGCTGACACAGTGACTTCATAAGAATTCCTGGCATCCAGCCCACGCGGCCGCCCGCCGCGCCGATCTGGCAGACAGTCGGAGCTGAGCAGGTTCCAGAGCGAAGCTGCGGACGTGGGATTGGAACGTAGAGGGAAGAACAGAAGCCTAAAGCAACTCAAGCGGACCCTTACCACTTCCGGTGTCTCGGAGTTGAATCTTGAACAAAAGTGCTGCGCGCTATCGCGATCAAAAGGGTCTCCCTGTGCGGCAAGCAAAGGAACAGCTAGTATCTCGTGCACAGCTATGTTCAAGCGGTTGAGGTCGCTGCTATCAACAATGAAAGGAGCGAGTCTCTACATTAGTGACAGAGTAGTACGAGTTCATGTCGTCCAGATCAGCGAGATCTGGGAAAAATCTTCAGCTTCGAAGAACATCACAAGAAGTACGAGCTCCATTGAGAGCAGTTAGAAGCTAGTCGCTGAATGCGGAAGACTTCTTCTGGATACAGTGGTGGAAGACGAAGAGAAGATGCATGAGCCGCTGATTGACTTGGAGATGCAAGCCGTACAAGATGGCGATGGAGCACTTGACGAGTATGGAGGTACAGCTCAAGCTGTCTCGTGGGGACCAGAAATTGCAGACAGCCTTCTGAAAGATCTCAAGCCATTCGAAATACGTTGAAAAGCATGTTCTTCAAGTGAAACCGCCGATTTTTGTTCACGGAAAGGGAAAGCAAATGCGTATGACTTGCACAGCACGCAAGTGTATACCAGCAACAGATCCGCTGGTGAAACGGAACTCAGCTTTCAGTAGTGAACAATCTTATGTGAAGAAAAGTGCACCAAATTCGTGATAATCATCGAACCAAAGTGGCTCAGTTGTTAGCTAATGTATTGAAGCTTCTTTACTCGTGAGCAAAGCTTATATGCTTTCTAATCGTGCAATCACGCCATATCAAAACTTCGAAGTCAGCTTCGTTCGAGTTAAGTTGGTAGCTCTCTTTCCATTGCATGTTGTACTCGCAGAGGTGACCATACAACGTGCGTCGCCACGATATGTAGAAAGTTTGAAGCTTTCTGAGTGCAGTCATGAGCCTCTGTGACAAATGACTGAAAAGTTATGCTTCGAGATCCTGTCCCAAGATGCAATTTCTGTCTGAGTTTATTGACAAGGCTGTTCTCTACCGTGACAGGTTGGTCATACGTTCAAGACATCGTCGTCAATACTAGTGTCTTAGCTGCCAGCTCCGTCTACTTCAGAAGGATGCTGACGTCCGGCCTGCAGGAGAGTCTATCAAATGACCGATTAATAGAACTGAAGCTTTTTTCACACGGTGAGTAACTAACATGGAAAGATAAAATTGACGCGTCTTTGACCAGGAACCGACGCTTCTCGCTTCCAATCAGCTTTCTCATCTTAATCGAGTGACCAGAACTATGTTTTGATAATGGGAGATATTGCCCGATTCCCCAGTCTCTAAGCAAGGCCTTCGAGCTTGTATTCTCAGAAACGGAAGCGTTTAAAGTGAGATCTGCTGGAAGGCCTTGACAATCTTGACAGGATTTCACCGTGGTCCTGAGCACCGTTTATACAGACGTCAGATTGCCGTGCGTTCCTTCTACTGTGTCTAATGTCAAAGGACTTGGATAGCACTGTATACAGGGCAGGTTGTCAACTTAAACTTCTTCGCAGACTATAATTACATGTTGAGAGGGGACCAAAGCTGGCGAATTCAATACGTCTGCGCCCGATCCTGCACCCTATACGTTACCTGCTAAGATCAATCATAGTGCAAATCTTATTACCCGTTCTTGCAAGTGACCTTCGCCCCTTTGTTGCTTGCAGAAGCGCCATTCTTCAACGCCCTCATCGAATTTATGCACAGCCAAGAGATCCCGCCGACCATACGCTCTGACAAGGAGTCCCTCTGCTGGCTCTTGATCCTGGCGGATCGCATCGAGACGCCAGCGTGCATTCGGAAGTGCGTCGAACATCTGATGGCAACCCCCGTGTGTCTTGCCGACGTAGTGATGTGCGTCAATCTTCCAGAGACGGTGAAGAGACATCCGTCAGTCCGGGTGTTAATGGACGCCGTGTGCAAGTACGCATGCTGGTCCTTTGAGGACCTGGCCGCGGCGGAGAGTATTCACACTATGGATGAGCGCAGCCTGAAGAAAATCATCGCTAGCCCGAGTTATGGTAGGCATTGGAGCAAAGACGACATAGAAACGCTTTTTGCAGTATGCGTTGAGTGGTTTCGTCATGGAAGCGAGAACCGCTGGGAAGCTTTCTCGGCCCTTGTGCTTTCGTTCGAAGTCTGGCGTTTGCAGCGCTCCTTCATCAGAGAAATCTGCCCGGAGATTTGCACCAACAAAGGCCAGGCACTCCTGGAAAAGATCGAGGCGGGATATCCTTGGCGCATGAAAGAGACGAAAGCTGCGGGGATCCAGTCAGTTGACCCGGATCAACTCGGAATTCTGAGGATCAATCACCACGGTAAGCGATACCCAACGAAGAGTGCTCGTCCAGCTGCCTTCTTTCAGTGAGGCAGCATAACCTTATGTTTCGGAAAGTAGCTGCTACAAATCATGTTGTCTCGTGGTATAGACCCAGCTCGCTAGCAATGACTCATGGAAGCTGTGCTGCAACGGCTGAGTCAGCCGGGACCCCCTCGTTGTGCAGGTACTTTGGGTGGGCATCCGTGGCTAAGCATGAATCGGGAATTAATGGCGATGCTACCCGGCGATATACTTGATGACCTATCGGTGGCCGACTCGATTATCCTTGTGATTGCGCTTTTGAGTTTCCTTGCGGGCCTTGTCATTCCGTTGGTCTTCGGAATTGTATCGATCCTCCACGGGAAAGCATACACAGGACTCATCCTGCTCGCATTGACCTTCACTGGTGTGCTCCCGCTAGGTAGCTGTTATGTTACAGGGTGGGTTGGCTTTAGGGGTCTTTATCTGTACAGGGGGTTGACTGAGGACGAGATCGTACACATGAGGCAGTACGATTACACATCTACTTTTCGAAGTTAGAAATATGGCGTACTACTTGACCCGTTTTATCTAGCTGTCAAATTCGTGCGGCACTGGCTGCTTCAAGCAGTTGAGGGGTCGGACTGTATGACGTTCTGTCAGAGTGTGCCGCTTTTCAATTCATGGCAAGGCCTGCAGTTTTGACCTTCCTAAGTTCCCAACTTAAGAAGGGTTTCAGCTCATATGCGAACAAAGTACTGACAATTTGAGGATGGATTTACGTCTTTCGAAGTTCAATACCCTTCTCCGCTACGGGCTAAAAAGAATCGGGATATTTGTCGAGCTTATCCACCTACGCGACATGGGCCTAAGGCCGCGGGGAGCCAGAGTTGAAAACGCGTGTTCTGTCTGGAGCTCAAGCTGGTACGGGGCTAACCTGATCTTCAAGCATGCATGTTCGTGCACCCGTGAGCGGCGTTGTGAGCGTGGCACGGTTAAACCCAAAACCCCCGCACCATCAGCCGTTGAAGTAGTTATGGTATATACCACGTCGATCATACGCGCTTATAATGTACGTCGTGTTGCTGTATCCAGACGTCGGTTCCCTTTCTTCCACATGCATACATAACATTGAAAAGGTACCCACTTAAGACGATTCTGCAGCAATGATCATACGAGCTTGATGCAACGGGTGTTATGGGCCACTAGAAATGACAATCTAAATTGCACACATCATGATCGGATGCAGACGGTTACGGTTCAATGTTGTGTACGTCGTAATGGCTTCTGGCTCAATCATTCAAGGGAAGTGCGCAACATGATTCCAGGACCCGGACGTGATATATACCTGATTCGCAAAGCAATTTAAGAAGAGCAATTGTTGTCCGTTCTAATCCCATGCTGCAGAACAACCAAGTCGAACTTTCAGATTACAAGGCACTGCCCGTCACTCTCGCGGATTACAAGGCACTGCCCGTCACTCTCGCTAAATGTGGTAGATTTGATATATGCACGTACATTGCCACGAGTCCGCGTACGCGCTGTTACACTCGCCAGGCTGACTCGAAGTCTCGCTTGGACCCAGTACCACCATCGCAACATTCTGGACCCACAGGTCGCTTCTGCAAAATGTCCGGCTTCTAACGCCAACGTTACTTATAAGTTGATAACCATGACAACATCATTCAATGTGACAGCTATGACAGCCTGGTTGACGTACTGCACTGCAGACCTCGTGAACATCTTGTCTTGATGCAAAGTCAGCAGTTTGCAGTGGGCAACATGCTAATAAATAGGTGGTCGATCAGCTTGATAGCATGTAATCATGCGCCTTCTCGTAAAAGAAACTCAAGGACCGCCCTGTTGTATTCCCTGGGCTTTTCGATATTGGAAGCGTGGCGGGCTTCTTTGAGGACGACGAGCCGGGCTTTCTTGCCGAGAAACCTGCACACAGTCAACAAAGCATGAAAAATATCCACCTGACCCTGCTTCTTCTGCCTTTTCCACTTCCCGCCCCATCGCAGCACGGCAGAGTCCATCGATACAATACTTCGATGTTCGGCGACTAGTATTTAGCTTTTCTGTCGACAACATTGGAGGCTATTTTCAGGGCGCAAGTTGTTCAAAAAGCGGGCATGCAGATCTAGAGTCTCGGACGCGCACAGTCAGCCCAACCAGAGCCTTGCAGCTTTGAGTATCGTTTGTGGGACTCACTCTTGCAACCGCTGTGCCAATGAAAGCGGAAAGATCTCGTCCTGCTCCCCCCACACGATCAATACATCCTGCAAGCCAGCGCCACGTGTCAGCGTGCTTGTGGAAATGGATGGACAGCGGCGACAAGAAGGAAAGCGGTTGTCTTTGTAGACGTTTACATATTTTGAAACCTTGCAGGCAAGACGCGACAGGTAGCGGGTTCTGCTCAGCACGAAACAAGATTGGCCCGTTGTGGGACCGCCGAAGGACCTCTAGAAACGGTTCAAATCTGCGAGGGGGCCTTTGCAGCTCTCGACTCGTGAAGAATGTCGAACTTGGGTGCGAAAGCGGCCGAATAAGCGTGTCCGTCCTGAGCCCGGCCAGCCAAAGTCCACATCTGAAAATTGCACATTGTGCTCATTCCAAACAATCCGCTCTTTCCGATTCGACAGCGGTTTCATCATTGCACCTCCTTAGCCTACATTTTGGGTCTCTTTTGACCAATGACCTTAGTAAAGCCGGTAGAGCGATCGTTCAAGAAGCGAGTGCCTCAGACGGTTTCGAGGACACCAACCTGCGTCAATTTTGGGAGCGGCACCTCTGGCTTGTCGAGATACTCGAGCAGCTTCACTAGCATACCACGCTTCTCCTCCACCATCTCGGAGAACATGACCTGTACAAACGGAGGGACGACAAGTAAGCAACTAGTCTACGAGAAAATTCGCTCCATTCGCAAGGTTCAAGGAAGCCCGCGGTGTCGAGGCTTAAGAAGCCGTTCTCTTCAATCCATTGTCAAGCAGACTCGTGTGTAATGTGATTTAGTCGGATGCTTCTGGGTGAAGATGTATCAGAAGTAGCTTGATTTTTCTCGTTGAGCTTTGACGTCCCGCTGCCCGAAATTTCTTCTCGAGGGGGCCAAAGCTCAAGCACATCACGAGTTACCGTTTCATCCGGCCATAGTGAAGCCTCTAAATGCAGAATGTCAACCCAGATAAATCGTCTCAAACAATGACGAGGTAAAGAGGGCAAACGCAGATCGCTCGAGCGGTCGTTTGTATGAGAGGAAGACCATTGAAGGTTTCCATTCACTGGTTTTAAGTAAGGGTGCTATTACAGAAGCTCCAGTACAGATATGAGACTAGGAATAGGGACATGCCTCCCGGTCTCCAAGACATGAGTTCGCAGGTGTCCAAGCGAACCTCAGGGCCGAAATAACTTTCAAAAGTCGCAAGTGACCCGTAAGGCCTACGGCCTGTTATCGACTGCCGACCTCGCGCTTCATCCAGCTTCAGAGAAAAAACACAACACGACACAAAAACAGAACCTTGACGATCATTTCAGCCGACACGAGGAGATTCAAAAAGATTGTCACAGGAATCGTAGGAGAAAAGCAATTACCTGTAAAGTGTCCCTCAGAAGAAAGTTGGGCACCCAAGGCGGCCGGTAGTAAGCGACTTGCAGCAGGCGTCGAACGTCAGCGGGCGTTTCGGGCAGGAGAAGATCGGCCGTGCTGGCGACCCCGTGTGTCGAGAGCATCCTTTCATAGTCGCTGCGAACCATGACCACACCGGGGGAGTCCGTTAACACCACGCGCTGCACTCTGCAAACGGTGTCGAGATAGCTGGTGTCAAGAATGAAGAACAGAGGTGCAGTCAGGAATCGTGTTTGGTGCACATTCAAACGGCGAACTGATGTCAACGAGAAGGGGGTCGAAAAGATAGACGAAGGTTTTGCAAAACCGATTTCTCCTGTGAGCTGTGTCAAATTCCAACAGAGCACCAGCAACCGAGAAACCCAGGCCGCCAACCTTGAGACAGCCTGCGGATGTCAGAGGAAAGGACGTGCTTCTGCTTGTCGACTTCAATGACCGGCTCTTGACTTGTCGCTCATAAGCGAAGACTGGGCTCAGATTGATCTTATTGAGAGTGAGTAAGAAAAGCCAACACGATGAAGACCAGGGAACGAGTGAAAGGGCTTCTTAAAGCAGCGGAGGATATTTTACGAAGGTCAGTACACCAGAGCAGAGTTGACTTGTTGTGGACCACCAGTGCAGCACAAGGCTTTTAGAGAACAAGATAGGTTCCTTTCGCCGCTCCTGAATGCAACAGTTTGTGCTGCTTACTTAGTCAGAGAGGGGCTCACCTTTCTGGATAATTGTAGGCCATTCGGTAGGCCACAAAACCGCCGTAGGAAATGCCAGCCTGGACAGATGAATGTACAGAGCGGTTCACCAACTCTGAGGAAACAACTGAGCTATGAATCTAGAACTTTTCAGGACGTGATGATCTGCGGGGAACAAAGTTCAGAAACTTGCCTTCAGAACCTTTCTATCTTCAATATCATTTCAATTGAAATCCAGAAGGTGGTACATGGCCCAATAATTATTGCTTAGCGACTTCTCAACTCCGATATTGAGGTTTCGACCTCTCCCATGGACAGGTTTTGTCCCCTACTGACATCTGAATGCACCTTGTGACAGATTCGGTTCATCAGACGTCTCGACCAAGGGAAAGGCACAGTCAGCACGTGCAACAACTCACATACTCAGCGAACTGCTCATGAAAACTCCAGACGAAGCTCTTATGAACCCAACAAACACTTGTAAACTGAGAATTGCCACATACCACATGGTAGCGCTCCACTTTGAAGATATCGTGCATCAATCTGGCCATTGAAGCAGCTTCGAAGATCTCCGAGCGTTCTTCACTGGAACTCGTACTGCCGCCAAAGAAGATCAGATCTGCCAAAAAAAGGGCCAGGAGCTTCTGCGTTAGTATGATGAAACATTCGCTAATTTCCCAAGATCATGGAAAAGCGCAGTGCCAATCCGCTCAACACACGTAATGATAAGAGTGCGGATAGAATGAGATTGAAGACATGAGAGCCAGATGCGTGTCTCACCCGGAATGATCAGGTCAAACTGCTTGTGAAAAGCATTGATCTGGCCCGCCCACTGGAAAATTGCACTGGCCCCAAAGCCATGGAGCAACAGCAGGCTTTTGCGACGGGGGATCTTCTGGAGCTCCTGGTGTTTCGCAAACGGTTTCGATACCCAACAGTGGATGCTCGTTTGGTCGTCTATCTGAACCTGCAAGTGAAGGGTTACTCCATCACTAAACCCTGCTAAGGGGAGTGCTTTCATGGGGGGGTACACCTTCACTAAACTGTTGGGGGGAGTGCTTTCCCATGGGGGCGTGCTTTCATATGGGGGCTAACACCATCATTAAACGGCCCTGGCGGGGGGGTACTTTCAATTGCGTGGGGGGGTACACCATCTCTAAACAGCACGGGGGGGAGTGCTTTCCCATAAGGGAGTGCTTTTGCAGTATCACTATGGCCCCAGCACACGGAAGCAACGGCGGAAGACCTGCGAAATGCCACACATTATCTGGAAACCAGACCATAATGAGGCAGAGCTGTAGGCTATGTCGCTTAAGCTGGCTATGCTTGTGGTCCTCTAGAGGAGCTTCTTTGAATGACATCCACATCGCATTCATACCTGGCGCTCAATAAGGCCGTTGGTAAGTCCTGGTCAGCTGATTTGAAAGTTGTCTAGTCAGCTTCATACCTGGCGCTCAATGAGGCCATAACACTGAGAAGTCCACGTCAGCTGATTTGAATGATACTTTCACATTCATAAGGCCACACTGCTGAGAAGCCTAGTCAGCTCATCTGGATGATATCAAGGCAGATTCATACCTGGCGCTCAATTAGTCCACACCGCTGAAAAGTCCTGGTCAGCCGCCACTTCTGCACTCCCACCAGGCTGAATCCGCACCTGCAGCCAAAGCAAGCCATGCCCCTGCTCCCAGCACCTGGTGGCTGCTTATATCCTTGATCATGAGCTGGAAGCAGGGGAACCTTCGGGCTGCTATTCAGCCCCAGCCTAGTTATAACCGGCTCCCCACCCCCCTGCATGCGCTGGAGCTGCGGTGGGGTGAGGATGGTCAGAGGGGCTCTAGACAGGCTGGGAAGAGAGGATTTCAGAACTCCTGGGGTAGTGGTGAGGGAAGAGACCAGAGTATGCAAGTTTGCCGTTGGGAACTTCTCGGTACTTACTGCTCTCCTCATTGAAAATCCTGGTTGGGGTGCTCAACACCAGCAACCCAGCCCCAAGTGCATAGCAACATTCCCCGTGTATTGAAGTCCTTTAAAAAGGTCTTTTGGCCGGGGCATGCTCTAGGTACCTTCTACGTACAACAACTTGCGCCAGAGGATGAACGTCCACATGCTGTCCCTCATGATTTTAGCTTGCAGGTCGCCACCTTTTGCCAGCTTGCCTTTCACAGGTTTCAGCCTCAGGCCCGCCTCAGGCTTTCATGGCGGAGCTGTAAATTTTGCAACTTGCAAGACCACTGGCTTGGATCACAAAGCACGACAATCGGCAGGATATTCCAACATTGAAGACCCGCTTATGATCCAAGGTTTCGACCCCCAGAAGAACCTAACCGTCCGATATCCACCAGCTTCTAAGCACTCCCTCAGGTGCACGGCTCCGATGAGGCTAGTTGTCTTCTCTTATATGCAACTTTTCGTGCTCATATGCCACTCGGAGAAAGTGATTTAGTAGCAACGAGCCATGCTGGAGTTTGGACGCATGAAGCAGACTTCAAAATCTGGATGCAGTTCTTCGAAGAAAGGACAGATGCGCCACCACCATGCATCTTGAAGCCCAAGTAGGAATCTTGCGTTATCTTTAATGAGCAGAAAGTTCCACCTTTGGGACCACATACTGTCCTCACGGGTCCATTGGTGCCTGACATCCCTGCATTCTGAAAGTTGGTGGTCCTTCTAAAAGTCTATACATTGACCAATCACAAGTGCACGTTGAACGGAAAGCCTGCGAGGAGCTGTACTCCTACTTGAAGGGCGTCTGTTTCTGTGCGGCACAATGAGCCTCCGACCAAAAGCGAAGAATGGGGATGTGGTGCCACCACAAAAAGACGAAACTCCTCAGCCAAGCTTTCAGTTCAAACATCTACTAGAGCAAGACAGATTGTGGGACCGGGTAAGAATCCCACGCTTTCTAATTATGATCCTTATGATCTTTGCGCGGCTAATATGTGATCACTTGAACTGGGAGCCATCAGAATGCTGGGATCCAGCTCCTAGAGCCTGCTCTTGCAAAGACTGCGCAGAGGTGATCACACGCCTGCAAGTTGAGAGCACTTTTGCGCATGCGATGTTCTCTTTCCCCCTAAATGGCACACTGATTTTGCCTGTGGATTCCACATGGTGATCTGCCGTCAGTAATCAAAGTCCTTGTTTTAACAATGTGTGCGGAGTTGCTCATTTGCCTTCTTGCGGAGCACTATATAAAGTTTGGGATGGTATGCTCATTATCAAGCAGGATTTCTCACTTACTGCCCTCTCTCCAGGACGAGCTCGGCGATGTCATCCACTGGCTGCGGCAAATTCTTGGTCTCATCTTCGGCGTTGCTTATGGTTTGGCTGGGGTGGTGGGGGGCCCTTACCTGATGCTGTAAGCTTTTGGCACTTTGACTCCGATGTCTGTCTTGAAAGGAATCAAAGAAATCTGCTCGTTCAGTTTTACCAGCTGCCAGTTAAGCATGTCAGTGTTGCCCCGCCAGCCTGGATCGGCAACATCGTTCTGAGAGGTTGTGGACCTTGGCATTCAGTACGATTATTGCCAGTAATCATCTCAAACTGTTTGTTTGAATCTGTCTCAGGTATTTATTGGCATCCACGGGAATCACATATTCATATTACAAGTACGTATTGAACATTGATGAAGATGACTTTGGCGGGACGACCAATCTGTTGGTGGAAGGACTGGTCTCCGGGACAGCACTGATGGTGGTAAGTTGAGGCACGAGAGGAACCTTGTTGCTGAAGCCCTCATTTTGCGATGATTTAACTTTCTGCTTTTGGTGCACTTCGGAGGGAGCACGGATGCATTACAGGCCAACTTGACAACTGCTGTGATCCAGATAATTTCTGTCTGCGTCCGCCACAACGCGAAGCGAGTCAAGTTCTTGACAGCACCTGATACCCGTATGCAGGTGGCATGGGTACTTCTCTACAGCAGTCTACATGTATAGCAAGCTATGAGAGATACCATGTGGGCAAAGGTACGTCGAGTCGAGATAGTTTTAGCAAGGTGTGCAAAGCCAGGTCGATCTTAGAGCACAAGCATCGTGCGACAGCGTGATCTGGGAGCAATATTCTTTTGAAAGGGACTTCGTACTGCAGGCAAGACAGGTTGTGATGCGCGCTATGTGCAAGCTTTGATTTCTTATTTACCTTGCGACGACCTGTGGCAGAGGTATCAACAATGATAGTGGATGCCTCCTTGAGTCGCCCCTGTTACTGCAATCCTGCATGGAAGCTGTCATGCTGACAGTAACACGCGTGCCTGCACGTCCAGAGCTTCTATAAGTGTGAAAAGTAAGAGCGGGGAGGTGTTTAATAAAGTTGCTGAAGATGCTCAAACATCCAATCTGCCACTTGAGTATCAAAAGGTGCGGGTCAGGCCGCAAGCTGACAGGATGGAAGGAGGGAGAACGTGGGCCCCCGAGCTGATATAAGATCGAGACCCTTCCTAGGATCGACGATCTTGACTGATCGGTCCACTGATTCAGACCGTCGATCCAAGGGGTTCTTGTGGAAGGGAGTTCGCTCCTCGGATGGTCCGTCAGGAGTCCCTGTCCTTCCTCGTCCGTTACTTGATAGTCCACGTGGGGTTCACGTATAGAGTTGTTTGTGCATGACTTGCACTGATGGTGACAATCGTTACACATCTGCACTTAGGACATGAAGTACTAATGCATGTTCACTAGGTTCCTAGCTACGTCAAGCAGTACACCTCAACCATGCAATGCAATGATCACTTAATCAATATGATAATCCACCATTCAATCCTAGAAATGATTCAAGCCTTTCCGTATGATGTCGTCGACCTTCAATACGTACGAACTGAGGCGACTAATTGTTCAGAACGAGCTTCCGGCCATCGAACACATGCCCAACGTGATCGAATAAGATTGGATCCGTTTCTGTGTTACGACATGGCGTTGTGCACCGGTCTTTGCCAAATGCATGTGCATTCATAACTCAATTACGCGATGCATGCATGATCAACAAGCCCACACCCCATGGCTTCCGCGCAGTACTGCTGGTAAACAACTCCAAAATCTGACCTGTCACGGTTTCCATCGGAAGTCCTCCTTGCGAGATAAGTATACAAGTAGTCAAACTTTTATTTCTCTTGTGCGGAGCAGTTTCGTCAACTCTCAATATGATGCTGTCTATCTGGCGTCAATGATTACCTCCTTCCGCATCCCACCCCGCATAAGCTCCCCCTCCCAACAGCCTCACTCTCGTCTGCCATGCATGCTTGTCTAGATTAAAGGGGGTTACCTAAACGCTCTGATCGCCCCACCGCACGTTGTATTTGGCGGCCAGATAGTGAGCCCCAATGGGCCCCCTGCTGCCGTACGGATACAACTCGGGCGCCACCTGCTTCTCCTCCAATTCCTTGAGCAGCGGTGTGAACAGCTTCCAGGCGGCGGCCAGCTCGTCGTCCCGGATGAACAGCCGCTTGTCGCCGTTGATCACGTCCAGGATCAGGCGCTCGTACGAGTCGGGGAACTCCTTCTTCTTATACCTGGAGGACAGCAAACCAGATGAGTTCAAGCGGACTCTACCCGAGGAGGACGGAACATATGCAGATGACGTTCAAAGGCGCTCGTTCGGCGCTCGTTCGAAACGAGGACCTTTTTCCTCATATACGTGAAGTGTTGGGAAAAGAAACACGAGCGAAATGGTAACGGGCCGGGGGGGGATTCCAAAGTCGATATTTTTCAAAGTTGAGGCGCCGGGGGGAATGTCATCCACAGTGCGATCTAGATATGACAAAAGCGTGCAGTGCAGACAACGGGCGCACTGAGCTCGTCAATGCAGACCAGTACGTAGGACCAGAACGAAAAGAAGTCATTGTCGACTCAACCGATGACGTCGACAAGGGCAACTGGAGATCACATGAACATTCTAAGAGTGACATAAGAAGCGGCACTACGAAAGCCTCTACCATGACTGTCCAAGATACGCCCCACCAGAGTCGAAGCCGCGAAGTAAGCCTGCAAACTTGAGCAAATAGCGACCAAATGAGCGACGCGCTCCCCACCTCTCTGCATATTGCAGGTTGAGGTTGCTCCGGTCGAGCCGCACCCCGAGCCCCGGCACCTTGTTGTTGATCTTGAGGTAGATCGCCTCGTCCGGCTGCACTCGCATCACCAGCTCGTTCGTCGCCTTGTCCAGGTCCGTCCCGAAGCTGTTCTTGTATAGGTTCCCCGGCACGTGCCGGAATTGGATGCGGATCTCCGCGCGCTTGTCGTTGAGCGCCTTGCCGGCCTTCATCAAGAACGGGACGCCGTCCCAGCGCGCGTTGTCGATGAACATCGCAATGCAGGAGAAAGTGGGCGTGATGCTGTTGCTGGGCACCGTTTTGTCGTCGGTGTATGCGGGGTACGAGACGCCGCTCTTGCTCGTGTGCTCCTTGTACTGGCCGACCACGACGTCCTCGAGCCGGATCGGCTTCATCGAGCGCAGCGCCTTTACCTGAGAAGAAGAAGGGTTTGACAAAGCGTTAGGAAATGGGTTGGAAAAAGGTTTGTGAAGAGTGACGAGGAAGTCCTCGAGACGAATCAGCTTCATCAAGCGCAGTACCTTGACCTGAGGTCGTAAGACAAGAAAAGGGTTTGAAAAAGGGTTAGGAAAAGGGTTGGAAGAAGGGTTGTGAAGAGCGACGGGACGTTCTCCAGACGGATCGGCTTCATCGAGCGCAGCACCTTTACCTGAGGTCGTAAGAAAAGATAGAAGGGTTTAAAAAGGGTTAGGAAAAGGGTTGGAAAAAGGTTTGTGAAGAGCGACGAGGACGTCCTCCAGACGGATCGGCTTCATCGAGCGCAGCGCCTTTACCTGAGGTCGTAAGGGGAAAAGAAGGGTTAGGAGAGGCTTGACCTCCAGCCGATTTAGCTTCATCAAGCGCAGCACCTTCGCCTGGAGCCGCCAGGCAAGAGGGGCTCTCTAGAGGAGTATGAGCGGGGTAGGACAGAAGTCGGGCTGGAAGTTGGCAAGAAGAAAGAGGCCGAAGACTGCTTTTCTGCAGAAGTGTTGAGGAAAAGGCTCTACATAAGTGAACTACTTCAATCAACAGCAGGCTAAAAGTGACACGGCACGATGTCAGAACGGAAGCGTCCAACGGACTCAGAGATTTTCGATACACACTGACTTTGTCGGGAGCAGAAGAACCGCTTACAGATCTCTTCAGAATGTAAGCGCAACTCCTTTGGAGTAACCAGCCACAATTGCAGGTTCGGCCGAATACAAGTTCGAGGGGCAGTACAATCCTACCTTTTCGTTTCTGATGTCCTCGGCCGCGAGCGAGACGGGCGGCTCCATCGCCAGCAGAGCGAGGAGCTGCAACAGGTGGTTCTGCATGATGTCACGGATGATGCCGTAGTTATCAAAGTACCTGCATGACAGAAATGTCAAGTAAGGAATCTAAAACCTGTGGAGATCCGAAAGTGGACGGGTAGAATTAGACGAAGAGCTCAGGGGTCCGTTAGGGAGTAACATGAGAAATGAGGGCGTTGAATTCCCTGCTGATCTTTAGATCATCAATTCCAGACATGCACAGGGAGGAGACGAGCCGCTGCGAAGCTTTGGGGCTTCCATGCTCCGTCTGCCTTGATGCGCCTGGCGCAAGCGGATTCTACCGCAAATTTCGGCTTCGCGAAAAGTACTCTCGTTGAAAGAGCGGTACTTGCTTCTTTGTCGTATGGTGCCTTTTTCTATGTTTCCCAGTACGAGCGTCCAGAAAGGGAAGCCCCTGTGCCCGTCACTTAAAAGGCTCCTCGTCTGCAAGCGCTATTTAACTCTCCTTTCAAGACAGTTAGGAGATTTCACCCGACCAGCCCCAAAAAGAAGACTCTTCCTAACCAGCGGAAGCTTAAACGCGGAATCGTCTATTGGACATCGTCACAAGAAGCCGACACCGGGTGACACGTCAGCACTCACCCGCCCCGGCCCTCTGTGCCAAAGTCCTCCGAGAAGATGATCTGCACATTGCGGATGAACTGCCGCGACCACAGAGGCTCGAAGATCAAGTTGGAAAACCGCAACACCGACAGGTTCTCCACCAGCTCCTTCCCGAGGTAGTGGTCGATTCTGGAGGTAAGAAGATGAGATTAGGGTGCGCGTCAACCGAAAAGCTCCAAAAAGCTTTCCCAAATTTTTAGGCAGTTGGATGGCTTGTCATATCCACGTGGTGACCCGAGGTACATACCAGAGGAGTATTGATACTGTATTATGGCTTGAAAAGTACTGTACCTCCTACCTGTCGGTACTGCAAGGGCAACGCTGGAGGCCAAGTAGGTTTTTGGCAACCTTAGGCAATGATTTGATACATCTGGGATGAAGCAGGGGCTGAAAGCATCTGGAGCTTCAAAGTGTTGTACATGAATCTTCGAGGAATGGATGGGGACAACAACGACACATGGTCCCCGCCTCCTCCAAGGGAGTGGTTGGATTTGAAATAGAAGAGGCAGATCTCGGAACGAGCGGTTAGCAGCGTGAAAGCTGTGCCTATGCGACTAACATGCACAACGACGGCCTATCTATCCATTGGAAGGAATGCATCAGAGCATCAGGCTGTACTCTAAGAGAGACTGTTGCTTTCATATCAAGGGGCATTCATTGCGATGCTGTCATCAAAGAAAAATGTGTCTCCATCCACGAATGGAAGCACAGCGAGGTTGTGCTTTTTATCGGATTGAAAGCTCCTTAGCAAAACGGGAAGAGCGTAGGGCTTTGCCTTAGCAATAAGCGAAGTCCCTGAAATGAAAGTTGAAGGTGGACAACTCTACACAATACGAAGGCGTGATTGTGGGGACCTACGAGTACAGCAGGTAAGGGAACATGAGGTTAGCCGCAAGCCAACAGGTGGTCTCCGTCAAGTCAACAGAAAACCTTCACTCGAAATGCCACCTCTCGCCTCCTCGTCTGCAACAACGATTAGCATCTGGTTCCTGACCAGGTTTATCCAAAGATAAAGCTTGGACTCACCTATAGATTTGGTCCTCAGATAGGTGCTCTGCCAGGCCCTGAGACAACTCCCCAGATGACTGAAGGTCCCGTCCAAACGGCTTCTCCACGATAACACGCGTGTAACCGTTGGAGGAAGATGCTGCTCTGCTAGAACAGCGCGCGACATCCACAAAGATGTTGGGAGGGATGGAAAGGTAGAAAACGCGGTTGGCAGTTCGATCACCCTGAAGGAAGGATTGGGAGACTGCTTAGTTTCGGATTTCTATAATTGCAGAATGACGTGAACCAGTCCAGTGACCGGATGAGCTCAAATGGCTTTTGAAATGCGCACCGGTTCGGGACAGCTTCTTGAGAAATCAAATGCAAGGCATTTGCTGCTTCTTTATATCATCATGCGCCTCAAAAATATCGCAGCTTGTCCAGCGATTGATGATCCTCTTTGGATTGCTGCGATTGCCCAACAACTGGCCGCTGCTCCTCGGAACTCTGTACATGCAGATGCCGCGAGGGAAGATAAGAAGCGCGCTGCTCACCTCCTGCTCGCGCAGTTTTGCGTCCAGCTCCTTGAATGAATCTTCTGAATCGTACTGACCGGCGTGGTAGAAGCACCTCTTCAGAAAGTCCTCCTGCTTCTGTCCACAATTCTCCCTGCACAACAACAACATAGTCACATTGAGCTAAGCGCAACATCAAGCAGGTGTGCAAACTACGACAGAAAGTAGGCCACTTAAGCAAACAGCTCATTCAGCTCCTTAGCCTGCCTTTGGCGAACCTTTGATTGCATCCTGGACGAATTGATGCTACTTTTTGTGTCACTCAGACTCTGCCGCAGACTCATTGCCAGCTGATTTATGGAACCTGCAAACTTCTGATCGCTCAACAAACTGAGACTCTGCCTGAAGGGACCAGCCAGCCAATCGATTGCCACTTACCTCTGATCAATTCTGCAGGTGAGTGTCGTACTGATCATGTCCCGCAGCTGCTCGTTTGTCATCTTGCTCCGCGCATATCCATAGATGGTGAAATGCTGCAATCGAGAAAGCGCTCGTCAATTTTAGTGCCAGCAGAAGTGACAGTAACCACCACCCTGTCATCGATTCTAGCCAAACAGGAACGCAGCCTGCCAAGGTCGCAGCAAATTGTGTTTTGGAGATGCTTCTGGACCATTCGTTTGTGATTGCGAATCCAGATACAAGAAGACAGGATGCAGTGTGCAGCCTGATATGAAAACCTGCTCTACGACTGTCTTCCTGCTGGATCTAGTTACAGTCTGTTGAATCTTACCATGATCACCTCATCGGTCCTTAGAGGGCAGGAAACCAGGCATGTTCCAATGCAATGAGAGGCAGCATTACAGAGCGGATTGTCATCATGTCAGACAGCTCCTCACAAAAGATCCTCCCAAATAAAGATTATGTGCTGATCTCCTCTCACAACTGGCGAGCCAATCTATCATAATAAGGCTCACCTTGGGCAGGTACCCTTCATAGAAAAGCGCAAAAAGGGCCGGGAAGATCTTCTTCTTGGCCAGATCCCCAGACGCCCCGACCACAGTCACGGAGCAAGTTGAGTCCTGGTCGACACCCCCCGTCTGCATGTCCTTAAAGTCTTTCTGAGCTTGCGGGCTGCTGCCTGCCTGGGGCTGCCGCGCAGGAGGGGCCTTCTCTGTCTTCTTCTCTGCCTCCTTTGGTGCTGCTACGCTTGCTGCTGCAACCGCTGCCCCATTCGAGCTCACAGGCTCGACAAATGCAACCCCATCCCGCACACTTGCAGATCTACGGGTCAGCTTTGCTGTGGCCCGCAGACCGACATAATTGTCAACAAGAGGAAGAGCTAGCATTCTAGACTGGGCCCTCAGTGTGCTAGAGGGACTATCGAGCAAGGCATCGAAGGCGAGTGTGCCCGCTGAAAGCGACCGGGCTGCGCTCATGGCGGCGGCCGTCGCGAAGCCCATTGCGGCAGCGGAGATCGACAAAGCGCCTACGTTCCCGCACAAACTATCTGATCGCGATATGGATGCGTGCAACGTACAAAGCGAACTACTGAAATGCTCTAAATCCTTCGATTGACTGCAGTGACCACCCTTCAAAAAGTGCAAAGCGAAAAGGTGAAGTGCTGCAGATGTTTGTCGTGCTGGCCACCCTTCTCCTCAGCTCATTGCTCAATGCAAGTTGCTGTAAACTTTGAGAATGCGGCTCGCAATCTCAGGCAAATGAAGCGCCGATTCTAAAGTCCGGGACATGCTCTCGCAACGTGTGCACCTTTCGACTGCGCGTTGTGCGAAAAGGCAAACTTGGACCAATCAGAATGCAGCATTGTCCAGGGCCCCTGGAGAATCTTGACCGTCGAGGGCGTGAAACACTGGCTTTTAACCCGTCCGTAAAGGTGCCACGTTTCCAGCCGGCCTAATCAAGCCATGCTGACCTGGCACTAGAGTCTAGACTCTGGAGCCATAATGACGGATCCGCTTCTCTAGTTCGGCTTTCGAAACCCTGTTGGGCCGGGGCGCGGCCCGCGAAGGGCGGCGCGGTTTATACGAGCCAACCGGCCGAATCGTGCGACTCGCATATGCAGATCGAGTGCAGACGTAGACGCATGCAGCTCGAATCACCATGGCAGTGGGTCATTGAAGCTTGACAATCGGGACACGCGCGCCGGCTTCGATCATGCAGCAGAAGCGCAGCATGATTTTGTGACACCCCCGTTAAGCTGTGCCCTCCGCAGACAATCAAGGTCATGCAAGTATACAGGGCCGCTACTAGCAAACGCAGAATCGATCTCTTTTGCCTGAACACCATGAGCTTCCTGCATTCCTTTTTGCAGCGACTCAAAGAACACTGGCGCTCGCGCACTTCCAAGTCCCCACCTGAACCGGCATCCTCCACTTCAGGCGATCAGGCCGACCCTGGCCTAGACACGGTATGCTGCGCGTGACATGCAACGGTCGCCATGGCCAATTTGACGGCGCCGCGTGGCTGGAGGGCCGACACAAGGTGTTCTACGACGAGGGAAATGGAGCAGAAAGCTCTTCGAGGCGCGCTCTATTTGTGTCCGAGTTTGCTGCGCTCGCGGGCGTTTGGGACAAGAGAGTCTGCGCGCGCTTCATCAGGCTTGTGGATACTGGGGAGTCGTTCGAGGAGTACCGGGTAGCTAAGGGACCGGAGAGGCGCACTGCTCGCGAGAGAAAGGCTCTACTTGCGGACGAAGGCATTCACATTGTCGAAGCAGACGAGCAGTCACCCAGGGGGAAGCGGGCTTTGAACAAACACAGGGAAGCGCTTGGTTTGAATGCCCTCCAGGGTGGTGGCTTTGCGCCGCCGCAGGAGGTGACTCAACTTCAGGGCGGTGGGAATGCGCCCCAGGGTGGCAATGCAGGGGCTGACGTCAGCAAGGTGGAACAAGGTCCTGACAGCGCGCCACATGAGGGGAGAACTTCCAGAAAGAGAACTAGGAAGGGGAAGGAAAAGGTGGGCGACTTGAACGACGCTGACGTCAGCACGGATCAGGACGACGAAGGCCCCAGCAAGCGGTCAAGGAAGGGCAAAGAGAAAGTGGCGGAGGACTGGGTGGCTGACGTCATCATGCCCCCTGCTTGCGAGTGCGGCGGCGAAACGCACGCAACGTTCGAGTGCCCGCTGTGCGGCGACTGCTGTGACTGTGAAGCGTGGGCGCTCGCGGCGTGCAGCCACGTGTACTGCGCCACGTGCCTCGTGCGCGCGATCAAAGCGTCCGTGGCGGACTCCAAGCTGTTCCAGTGCGTGACGTGCGAACTGGAGGGGGGGCAACGGAACGGAATAACGGAACCGGACGTAGAGCTGCTGTGCGAGGGCCGGTTCCGCGAGCGCGCGCTGCACGAGGTCCTGCGCGACTACGTCATGAACAGTGTAAGAAAGCACTCGACTGATCCACGACTGGAACGTGCCTGATCTCAGCAAGCCATCAGTTATGCTTCAGACACCATCAGCTAGGAAGCCGACATGTTTCAAACTTGTCAGACTATGTCAAGCGCTTATGACGTCATAGATGGCTGGTTGCCGGAGCCCAAATAAATTGGACAAATACCACACATGTTTTCGACACATTCCAGACATTCGATTCCCCTCTGAATGAGAGGATGTATGTCGACCGGTTGTTTTTGATGCCTGATCAACTCCAATAAGCTCCCAATAAGCGTCTAGTAAGTGTCGTTTTTCGAAGCAGGAGGGGGGGGTCGTGTGCGGGAGCTGCGGCGAGGCAAATCTGGTGTCTGACGTCACCGACTGGGACGACCTGCGGTGCCTTGCGTGTGGCGGTTACATGATGGGCAAGAGAATTGCGGAGGAGGCGGCGGATAAGGAGTTCGACAAGTGGAAGACGAAGCATAAGCATGCCACGTGTCCAAAGTGCGGGGCGGTGGTGCAGAAGACGGCCGGGTGCAACCACATGTCGTGCAGGTGCGGCGTCGCCTTCTGCTACCAGTGCTCGGATCCGCTCTCAGGATACAGCGGAACGTGCAAGTGTCATAAGAAATAGATCGATGGTCTCATTGCTCAAGATATTCGCTTCTGGACAGATTGATAACGGGAATGCTCGGATACTGCACCGCTAGCATGGGACCCTTGTTTCTTCCATCCTCGTGAGAAGCTTCGACTCGCAACCATACATTGAACACGCGCATGGAGTCAAGATTATATATATCAAAGCCGTGGAACCGCGCGAACTGTCCTCGATTTCTGCTTCAGTGCCACCGTTCCGTCTCGGGGACGATTGAGATTCAACGGCTTACTTGAAACTATTCGTCAACCACTTTGGCCGACCCGGAGAGCTTGCAAGCGCTCTCACCAAACCTGGTTTAGTACGTCACATATGGCCTGTTCGATTGATGAAACCCCTGCGCTCGTTTCTGGAATCCACTTACTTCAGCAGTTCGAGAAGGTACCGACATGAGCTCCGCAGAAAGGAACGCCTCCCCCATCTGCAGTCCGACTTCCAGCTCGCTTACAAAAACCCAACGGTCTGCACTGTAGAGAGACATGTTGATTCATCAAGGACACAATCCAATCTGAAGGTGGATGCAGCGTCAGTCACAAAGAAGGGTCAGAGATGCATCCGATATAACGTTGTTTTAAGTATACTATGATACGCTCTACAAACTCGTAGCAAAGGAAGCGTTCGGCCGCGTGAGATCGCGTACGCGATCGATCGATCCAAGTACTGCTCGCTTGAAAGATGCCTATAAAATTGCATCCGTCATGCGCGCTTCTGCTTTCTACACTGAGCATAGATGTTTAGCGGGGGGATGTTGTGCAGTCCAAGGCACAGTTAAAAATTTACAGCGCTCGAGCGATATCCATGCGCTGATGATGTCGGATCGAATTGCATGCTTGTCACACTGATCGAAGCTTAATTGGCATCTGTACCGTCTCCTTGCATGGGGCTCAGTAGGTCCTTTCGTGCTCAACTCGGGAAAGGAAGTCCAAGTGCATCATGTTGCAATCTGCGGCGGTAAACGTTGATTCATACACAATAGCACATGGCGCAGCCGAGTCGATCTCTTTCCGAATTGTTCCTATACTCTTGCGGTGAGCAACTTTCCTCAATTCCTCAATTAATTCGGCATGCGTGATTTATCACTCTTGAGCCGGTTGATCCGGCGGTGTCAATTGCAAAGTTTAAGTGCATGCAAGCCTGGAGCTGCGATTGTACGCGGGCGCCAATATGTTTAGATCTGACCGCGGGCTGTGGTTGAACGGGGGATGATGTATGCGGAATGCGGTCATTGAGCTCGATGCAGCCACGCCTCGCAAATCAGATTTAATGCATTTGATGGGTGACGCAGCTGCTGTTCGGATGATCGCAAACATAATTTCTCAAATTCTTGCATGCGCGTACCCTAGGACGCCCCCCGATCAAGATTCTGCAGCTACACAAGGATGGCCAGCCAAGTTCTGGAAACGCTTCTATTGAAGGCTTGACAGCGTATATACAATCTGTACAAATTTAACAGCAGACAAGCGACCACTCATGAGACGGCTCTCAGGCTTGTCATGCTTGCCTGTTTCTTGGACGGTCTGCTCGCATCTCCTTGATGCGTCCTTTTCACATTCCCTGAGAGCAACCTAGAAACACCAAACGCATCTATGCTTTTTTCCTTTGCGAGCAAATCGGCTTTTCTCCGCTTCTCATCAGGAAGCTCTACTCTCGCCTTTCCACTCACCCCTTCCTTCCCTGAACTCGAAGCCTGGAATATGGACGACGCTCTGATCGCCGCCCTCCGCTTTCGCCTATTCTCGTCAAAGCCAGACTTATTCGACACCCCATATCGGACCCGAGCGGCGGCTTCCGCATCTTCTTTGGCAGCGGGGAGTAATCGCAAACCAAGCCCCTTTTTCCGCGCTTCTACCGTCTCCTCGGCTACCCGCTTCTTTTGCTCCTGCATTACAATACAATTTGAGTACGCGCCTCTCGTTCGACCAGCGGACAATGACATCTTCGCTAAGAACAAGCGGACACTGACATCTTCGCTTACATTTCAGCAAGCCTCGTTGGAAAAAGAGAGGGAAGAAAGATCTCATTATGCAACAGTCACGGAGCCAGGAAATGCTTTACGCAATGCTTGCAAGTTGGAGGGGAGATGGTATCAACTTACTCTTAGTTGCTTTCGCAGCGCCTTGTTTCGAGCGAACGGATCCGCGTGCTTTGCGTCGCTGTCGTTCTGCACGTGCAAAAGGAACTTGTCAGGCAGGCGTTGAGCGTGCTACCCTCGTTCGCAGATGCACCAAAGCTCGACTTCGCGATGTCTTTGATACTTTCCAGGTGCTTTTGACCGTGTCAAGAACAAATAACAAGGCGGCCGAACAGCTAGCCTCTTAAAGCCTCGACGATCTGGAGCAAAACAGAAGGATCGAACGAGCGTACGTCATTGCATGTCGCTAGAAAAAGAGAATGACACGAAATCTGGACGACAACCGGAGTCACTGCTTGCACAAGACTAGCAGGCTGTCTTATCTTACTGCCGAGATGATGAGCTTTATGCTGCGTTATCAAGCACTGCGGCACTGCGCCTTGAACTGGCAAGAGGAAAAGGTCTGACCCAGCATAGCGGCAGACGGACTCCAGAATCTCAGAGACAACATTCACGAACGGTCACCAACCTTCAGCTGCGTCAGCAGAGGCACTGCCGTTCGGGCCCTCCGCACGTCGTCGCCAGCATGCTCCAGCTTGAAGAAGGGGTCCGCCAGCTTCTCACGGTCTGCATGAATGGGAGGACCGGCATTGAGCTGCCGACCTTCTCCTCGACTCTGTGCTGCGTTCTGAATAATATTCTTACTGCTCCAATCAATCCTGTGATTGCTCTGCTTTTTCTCGTGGTTTATTTCCGTAGAGTTTAAACGCGTTCTGAAGTCCCTCAATCGCTCCAAATTTTCTTTCGGTTGGTCTGGCGCTTGAGCTGGCCGCGTCGCGCGACAGTCAGACCGAAGAGAAATGAGGCGAGTACGCCATTTGAAGAAGTCACTTCGCTCTTTTTGGAACGTCAACGCTGCTTAGACGAGGGTTGTCCAGCGAAGAAGGTTTGCCATACGTGCTTGTTGCGACAAAAATATTCCCTCAGCGCAAATTGCTCCGAAACCGTGAGCCTTGACGCACCCCTTCGGCATCAACGCTTACAAATCAAAACGTAATAATCGAGTCCTTATATAAAATTGTGTTCAAAGGCTGACCTTCCTGAATGTTGAGTTCTGCAGTGCCTGCATCTGCGGCATCGTATGTTTCCACCTTCTGCTTGGCGCCACGAACCTGCACAAGATATCCCCATCGTAAAAAAGGAGCCCGGAAAGGTGACCCTTTTTCAAAGCTTCAACTCGGTCGATACGAGCAGCATAGATTGACCTCCGCATCCGAAAAGCCAACGAGAAAGGCACAGAAACTTGAGCATACTTGTTGCCACTAGCAGAATTTGGACAAGAGTGCCAAACATTCAACGAATGAGTGGGGAACTCGGCCAAAGGTGGCAAGGAAAAGCTAACCACGAACTCACTACTATGTACTGGGTACTCTTTGGGTCCGTCTGGATTTCAATCTCGGTCTGGCAGCACGGACTCTTCATAACAAAGGACCATATCTGCAAGAAGGGAAAGGAAACAATCAGAGTTTCGACGGGAGGCCTGTATCCATTTATCCAACTATTAGGCCTAAGAGGTGAGTCGGTACTCCCACTAGCCGCCTGGCCTTGCAATGACATATCATGCAGATATTCTCTTGAAGAAAATGGCCCCGCTTGCGAGGACCTTCGATACAAGCACTGAGAGCTGACCTTCAATACAAGCACCGAGAGCATTCAACTAAACAGACGCTGTGTTGTGAGGTAAAGAACACGTTCAGCACTTGTCTGACCAGCACAATTTAGGACCAAGGTCATTAGACGATTGTTTCAAGGCTCTGCTTGGTCATCTACGGAGCATCGCTGCCGCAGGCCGGTTCACACGAAAGAGGACCATATGAGAGGCTGCCACTCCTCCATCTGGATTGTTCTGCCTTGTTAAATATGGATTTTGGCGGCCCTTGTTTGCCGGGAAGGACAGCACACATCAGAGCTCAGAGAGTTGACCAGTGTAAGTACCTTCGTTGAAAAGTAGTTGCCAATCTGCTTCTTCTCGGCATTGAAGCGGACCCCAGTTGCAATCAGATGCCCACACCCCTCGCACCAGACCTTGAAGGGCATCTCGAACCTGCGGTTGTCATGCAAGAATGAGGGTAAGCGCTCAGAATTGTGCCCTGACCCATTCATCGGGGATTATACAAGGCCTTTGGGATCATAGGTAATCCTATCTGATAGAATTCACCACTACAGCAGGAAAGCTGCCAGCATATCTATCCACCTCGAATTCTGACAGTCACTTTGTCTAAAAAGAGGTCCAGATTCAGTCGAATCAAGTGAATGGCAGCTCACCTGACAACCAGTATGCCCTCTGATTTGAGCTTTTTGGCACGCTCTCGGAGCGGGTGCTGGCCCTGGAACTTGTTGAGGCCGCCCTGCAGTGCACCATAAGAGTGAGAACCTTCCATTTGAAGGATAACTGAATTTATCAGTTCATCTGGCGTGGCACTCCAGGGTCAAACAGACAGAAGGTGCTGAAGTTGGGGGACCTCTCATCTCTGGTTTTGCTTGAAGGAAGCACCTCAAGGTGAATAAATCCGTGAGGTCAACTGGGGCAACCTGACAGAGCTTCGCACGCTAGCAACCCGGTCCAAAAAGTCATGCATGCTAGAACCTGAGAAAGAGGTCGCTTCACACCGACCTGCTCTGGCGTCCATTCTGGCGGAAAGTAGAAGTTGTCCGCCCGAGCGGCTGCCAACGTTGACTGCAATTAAAAAAGATTATGAGATGAACAACAGGCACGCTTGCAATACAGTGAGTTTAGTACTTGGAGCCCATACAATCATGTCCAGCTTCCAATCCAAACGCTGTCTCTCACAATCATTCACTTCCTTGTGTCGGGGCTATATATATTTTAAAGATTCTGCAGACAGAAAGTGTATGTTGCATCACTTTGGAGAACAGGGAGTAGCCAGCAAACGTCCTGGGGATCATATCAGGGCACCCTAACGATAAACCCCTTCTTTCACAAACAGCAATGCTGTACCGGTCAGGGACCTGTCACGTCCGCACAACAAGGTAGTGTGATTGTGTCTCCAAAACTCACCATGGTGGCTGTAGGTGGTCAAGGCCGCGGCTGTGCCTCCAGTTTTCCCTGCACGATCCCTGGTTGCTGCTTTTCACTCGTGCAGGGGACGACAGTCTACAGGTCCCTGGTCAGGACATATAAAGCGGGTATACGCAGGAGCGCTCCAAACAAGTCTACTGCTCTAAACAGCCTTCCGCTGGAGAAGTGAACAGACTAAACCCCTGTGCTAATCTGAAAGACTGGAGATTGAACAGCGTCCCATGCGCCTCTCAAGCTCCAGCGCGCCTGCAATCGTTCTGCATGAGCTGTTGATCTGGGCAAGGCATCAGGCTACAAGCCAAATATATTAGGGTTTGGCAAGCATCACGTCAATTGTGTGTCAGCAACCAGGCTCAGGCACGGAGCTTTTGGAGCAAATCCCGGCGACTATTCTAGTAGGTTGCAATCTCAATATTGTCGCTGTCAAATCTACCGAGCGAAGGGTTCCTATGACACCGGTTGATGAGTGCAAGAAGGCGCTGGGCTGGGCAAGTATAGGAGGAAGCTTTTCGAGGTGACAGTGAGAGGCTGGACGCCATGGTGGGAGGGCGCTGGTCGACCGTGCCTGAACGCCTCAGCCTCAGGAAGCTGCTATTGAATTGTGCAGGGAACTTCGCTTGATGATGAAAGGCGCTTGGACGCTGGCGATACCACCTTAAGACAGCTCCATTCCTTTCCAAGGCTCGCATTTAAAAGCTGGCTGCTTCAACCAGGGTTTTCAAAATGTCATATCAGCGTTGATCAGTGTGTGTTGAGATTTCACTGAAAATGCGAACTATGAGCTTCTTCCGGCTGAGTCAGTGAGCAACTAGAAGTGCGAAGAGGCAAAGGAGAATGGAGGCGGGAAGAAGCCAGACAGTGCCGCTACTTCTGTGGCTCCTTGCCCTCCATGTAGTGGGCCTACTTATCTTCACAAAGGGGTTCCTCCTCACCAGAGTCGAGCTGGATCTCTACAGCGGTTGCACAGACTTCCCCACTCACCACTACTCCAATCAGTACACTACTGAAGAAACCTGCAGGCTGGTTGAAGACGCATCACCCGATGGTGCATCCAGCAAGTTCAAAACCAGACCAGATGACGCCGTTGAGGAACAGTTGCAAATTCCCCGGAGACAGTCAGGCTGCTGGTCCACCCCCAAAGTCCAGAAGGTGGTCATTCTCATCATTGACGCCATGCGCTTCGACTTTGCGGCCAACACGAGCGCCTACCACCAGCCAACAGGCCCCTGGGTGGGGCGGCTGCCGATCTTTGAGCGGCTTGTTGCTGAAAAGGGCGCGTCCGCTGCGCTCTTCAAGTTTGTGGCGGACCCTCCCACGACGTCCCTGCAGCGCCTGAAAGGCCTGACCACAGGCGGGCTGCCAACTTTCATTGACATTGGGAACAGGTGAAGCCCCTTGCTTGGTTCCAGTGCCCCTTGATGCTTGCTGGTCGGGACTGTCTGTTCTTTTCGTTTTCAGCAGTCTATCTATACAGCCTGCGAATGGGCGCACCTTGGAATCAAGAGAGGCTGGACTAGCCATGAAACACTGGCCGGTATTGTAGATGCGGAGAGACAGGTTGGTATCGCGGGGTCTCCTTTACGACGTGTCTACTTCATTACTAATGTGGTTTTGCAAGGTTTCAGAAGCACTCTGGCATGACGGTTTCTCAAAATCAGAAATCATGTCACCTCTTCTTGACAGCTTGATTGCATGACAAGTAAAGGATTCTTGGCTTCAGTTCTCAGCTGTTGCACTCACTAATGAGGAAGAAAACGTGGCCAATCCAGCAATCTTCCCTCCTGCAGTTTCGGAGCCCCCGCCATCACTGAGGACAACCTGATCTCGCAGTTAACGCAGCAGGGCCGGCGGCTGGTCCTCCTAGGCGATGACACCTGGATGGATCTCTACCCCACGCAGTTCACTGAGGCGCACCCCTACCCTTCCTTCGTTGTCAAGGACATCCACACAGTAAGCTTTGCAAAACGCTCTATGATTCACTATCGGTGAGATTGAAAGGTGGTGTGTAGCGGTGCAAAGCTGAAGGTGGCCGTGACAAAGCAATGTCCGTTATACGACTTCAGTCCTCGCTTAAGAGAACACTCCAGATATGGTGCTGCTTGAGAAAGGCCGACTGCAGTATATGTCAATTGCTTCTCCTTAGAGTATAACTCCCTTCTTCCTCACTCTCTGGCTGCAGCTCACATTCGGTTCTGCCTACCCTTCACTCTGGTCGAGAAGTCGTTCTTTGTTTCAAACACAAAAGAGTAGACAAAAAGTCTCGACCTTTCAAAAAGCAAGATGTTTTCGGCTTGCTGAAAACTGTGAGTAAATTTTACAGTTCGCTTTTGTCTATGGTCGACATCATTCCGCCCCCTTGTCCAGGTTGACAACGGCGTCATCAAGGAGATCTTCCCGGCTCTGGAGCGGGACGATTGGGATGTCCTCATCGGACACTTCCTGGGAGTCGACCACGTGGGCCACACCTTCGACGTCGGCTCGCCAGTCATGCTCGAGAAGCTCGATCAGGTAGGACTAGACTGAGCTACTCTCCAAGTGAACTCGAGGACCCCGGCATTAGTAGGCTTGACGATCTACTGGCATGACTAGCCCCGTCTTCCAGGCCTCAAACACAAGCCGCCTGTCCTGAGTGCCTGGCTCCGTTTGCCAACTTCGCTGGCTCGCTTTCTTCTCGTTCATCCGATCTCTGCGATCAGCCGGGAGGTCTCTGCTCTGTCTTCGTCTCAGCCTCGGGCTCACAATTAGCGTCCATTTCCCCCACCTTTTTTGGCGCCGATCTTCAACAAGCAGATTCTGTGGAAAGGTCCCTTTTAAACCGTTCTCAGCACTCCCTCTGCAGATGAACGCCGTCATCGAAGACGTAGTCTCCGCTCTAGAAAAGCACAGCCAGGGCCTGCACCAAGATACGCTGCTCATCGTGATGGGAGACCACGCACAGACACTCAGCGGCGACCACGGAGGGGGCACGCCGGAGGAGGTGACGCCGACTTTTAACTGCAAACTTCGTCAACTCTGCTGTTGGATATTCATGCGAGCAGCCAGATGTGTTAAGACAACCCGAGTTTCCTCGGCGCGTTCGAGTTCCCTTCGAACGTTGACTCGTCTTTCACATTTTTCTAAGGAACTGAATACCGTCCCTGGGGCTGTTTCACTGCGGTGCATATTTGCGGGTTGAAAGGTGACCTCTATTTTCCGGCACTGGCGAGGCGAAGTGGCCTATGCGACTTCGTTTGCGCCTGAGGTCGCTTCCGCTCTCGAGATTGTCTCCTTGAATGGACAGACACGTTGTCACGCACGATTCCGCATGTTCGAGCGGTCTCCTGGCGCAGAGATTGCTGAGTATCCGACTAAGAGGATTGCCATCTGTTTGCACCGGACGTCCCTTCTTACCTGTCAAGCTGACTGCAACAGTCAGTCCGACTGTTTAACTTCCTCCCGATTCTTTCGCTTCTTTCGATACCAATCCCAATCCTGAATTTAAAGGGCTTCCAGTTCTCGAAACTACTCGCAATCGGTTATGCAGGTTGACACGGCCCTCTTCGCCCTCAGCATGCGGACGCCGCCGGCAGCGCTGCCGTCCGACTTGCGATCCCAGCCGTGCACTACGTCGCTTTCAGATCCGGGGCCGTCACGTTGCGCCACGCTCCCCCAGGTCGGTCGTCTCGCGCACTTTTCCGAGGTCAAACGCAGAGCAGAAAGAGGACGGCAAAACCTTTTTCTGAATTGCCACTCAGGCGACGGCAGCTTCGGTTGGCCTTGAAAAGCTCCGGTGCTCCAAGAAAGCAGTTCGATCACCCTCGACGAGTGGCCGCGTTCGGAAGGTCGTCTTCTAATGATACGTAGTTGATTGGCCCCGGTTTGCGCGGGTTCAAGAGTTGATTGATGAGACAGACTCGTCACATGTACGGCCTATTCCGGTTCAGTACCAGGCCTAGCTTCATCCCCGAACCGTTCCCTTTTTGGAGACTCCGATCAATCGCACCAATCCAGTCGCACACCTTCGTCGCTCTAAGGTTCTAAGTTCTTTTTATTCCGCTCAACCCCGTCTTTCCCACCCGCAGGTTGACTTCGCCCCAACGCTCGCGATGCTCCTCGGCGTGCCCATACCCTATGCGAGCGTCGGCAAGATTAGCCCCGAGCTCTGGGCGCTCTGTGCACACAGCTGGACGGAAAAGGTGCCTCCTTCAGATGTCAGCCATTCTACCCCACTTAATAGCCGTTGCCAAGCGGCTAAGGTCCCTCCCCTTTGCCGCAACCCTTCAGCGACGAACGAACATGGCACAGAGAAGAGGCATCATGTGGGCAGTGCGAAAAATCAGCGATCCGTGCTGGGAAGCAACGCCGAAACAGGAGCAGAGTCTAGGAGCGGAGGCGGCAGCGCAGAAGAGTACCGGTGTGAGCATCGCTCACGAAGTGGGGAGGACGTCGAGGTGCCTATAAGCGATGAGGCCCGGCTTGATACGTGGCTGGCGGGCTATCTGCGCGCGCTCGCGGTGAATAGCGCGCAGGTGCAGCGGTACCTCGACCAGTATTCCGCGGCCGCAACCTCGCCGTTTCCCGCCGCACAGCTGGCAAAAGTGCGCGCGCTGCACCAGAAAGCTATCCGGGCTGGCGGGGAAGTGCGTCATGGGGCCGGATCCGGGTTTCTACCGGAAGGGGACAGCGGTCGGGGTGGCAAGGAAACGGCAGAGGGGATGTTGTTGGCAGGAAGCGAGACTGGTGACGGGGAAAGATGTCAGTCTCGAGAAGAGGAGCTGCTCGCTGATGTTGAGCGGACTCGCGGAAGTTTCGAAACGACCGGAAGAAGACAGGGAGTGTGCGGGGCCCAGACGGAAGGCGGAGAGACGTGTCGAGTCGAAGGGACAGCGACGAGTAAAAATGCTGCTCAGGGAGACGGGTCTCAACGCCGGGAAGGGGAGAGCCGACTCAGCGCTCTCCAAAGAGCGATCGCCGCTCACTTAGAGCACCTGACGAAGGCCGCTGAGCTGGCACGTGCGCAGTGGACGCAGTTCGACGGCGCGGCCATGGTCCTCGGCCTAACGATCCTGGCCGCTTCGCTTCTTGCGCACCTAATTGCTCTACTCTCCCTCTCCTCCGACGCCCCTCCAAAACTTCCGTGGACGAGAACGGTAACGGTTGCGGCGGCTGTCGGAACGGCGGTCGGT
>DF236994.1:216635-254148 GCA_000708835.1 Klebsormidium nitens
CCGTGTTCTTCGTTCCTCCGGCCGTCGGAGGGGTGAAAGATTGGGTGTCGCAGAAAGCGGCGGGGATCTCAGTAAGCGGCGGTGTGAATGAGCTCGTTGGGGACGGTGTGCATGCGCTCGTGATGGGCGCGGGGGCGGCGGCGCTGGCGTCGGTTGCGGTGCTCAGCCGGCACGTGCTCGGAAGCCACGTGTCTGCGACAGCACATGGAACGGAAGGGTTTGGTCTGTTATGGCGGGGCCGAGTGGGAAGGAGGAGAGACTGGGGGCTGCTATTGTTCACGTGCATGCACGCAGCGAGCCTGATCTCGGACAACTGCATCAGTAAGTTTCTACTTCACGCTCGATGGTTTTGTGCAGGTTTCTGTTGTCAGTCTAGCGTGCCCAAACGTTGAATGCAGTATTTATATCGTTTTCAGCATGCCGTCTTTCTGCTCTTATGTTGGGATAAAATTATAAATCAAGGTTTGCAATGCTTGAATACGGCAGAGGGCGATAATTGACGAAGTTGCCTTGATTCGTGCGTGTCTGCCGCACACGATGTCACAATACCACCCAACGTTTCTCATCACCTTCAAAGATCGCAAGGTTGTCCAATGGAAAGCAGAGGTTAGAGAAAAGCTACGAGAAGCAGTTGACAACACAACCACGTTGGTCGTTTTTGTCTTCTGTACGTTTCAGCCTCATGCAGACCGGACACCGACCTGTCCTGTTTCTCTTGCAGTGGCGGAGGGCAAGATTGCTGTCGGCCTGACCGCCCTTACCGCTGCTCTATACCTTCGAGATGCTGTGAGAATTAGAAGCCGCGTGCATGTGCAAGACGTGAGTCACGTTCCGCCTCTTGTGATGTTCTCAACTTCGTCGATGACGCTAGACCCGAGAACATGCTCCGTTAGGTTTTCCAGGCTGATGATCAAGCTGGTGATGAAAATCGACCGTGAAGACTGGTAATTGACCGATTTGTGAGAGAATGTATATTGCTGTCCTCGGTAGGGACTGTCCTACCGGGCATACTTACGGATTTAATGGCTGCTTCAGGCCTACCTCCCTTATCACGACGAACCTTACGAAAGAACTCCTGTGGGTTGCCAGCATGCAACCTGGAGCAGACCCGGCAAGCCGACCGTGTGGAGAGCTTCATTTCATATGCGATTACAGAAAGCGGCCGGAGAAAAATGTGTCCTGCCATTAGTACCCACCCCTGACGCGCTTTCCCCCCTCTCCCAACAGGCGCTCCTGCTCCTCGCGGCAAACGCAGCCCTCGCCTTCCTTGGCCTGCGCAGCCCTTCGTCACAACAGAGGGGCACCAGCGCAGCCACCCTGAGCCCCCCACTCGCGTCGATTCTGGCAGCCCTGTCGACTTCCGTTCCGCTTCTCTTGCTCTTCCGCCTGCTGTCCCGCCACTTGCCCAGCAAAACGAGGCTCTGGCGGGCCTTCCAAATGTGCTGCGCACTGCAGTATTTCTTAGTCGCTGCCTACCGCTTGGTTGAAGATTTGGGCGACCAGTTTCTGCTGCCCCCGCACCAGATGGTCGCCCGGTTGCTTCTTCCCCGGGCGGTCTACGGCCTGGCTGCGACTCTCCTTGCCACCCTTGTGGCCTCGGTAGTCGACATCCAGGTAGGGAGGAGGATATCTGGAAAAGAGTGTTATGCAAACGGGCAAGAAAAGAGCGCAGGGGACCGTAAGAACGGCGTGACAGACACGAGCGGCAGGAACGGCCGGCTTCTGAGCGCTAACCCCGCGTCGACCGGCTTAACCAAACCCAGTGTAGCCCCGGCTAACGGCGTAGTCAAAGCCGGAGTAGAGCGGACTCCAACCGAGGCGGAGCAGAGATCAGATGATTCGACGGCAGTTGATGCAACGGCTGCGCGGGTCGTCGCTCTACTTACAGTCGTCGGGGGCGGGCTGGTAATGCTGCTCGGCAAGAAGGGACCCGCTCTTCTGGTTGCGGCGGCAGTGCAAGCGGCGTGCTCCGTTAGATTACAGTCACTGTCCGGAGATCGAGTGTGCATTCCGGAGAGGGGCCAAGCGATGGTGGACGGAGACAAGGGCCTTCCGGCGTCTGCAGCCCAGAACGGAACCGGAACGGAGGTGGAGGGAGATGGAGTCGGGAAGAGCGTCGGGGGAGGAGCAATCCGAGCGCATTTGGGGAAAAGTGAGACGGGTCAAATTGAGTCCGACGAAGGTCAGAAGATCAGTTTAGGCCGGACTTCTGAGGCACCTGTAGAAGGGACCGGCAGCGGCCGCTCTTCTGACGGGGATAAGCGCGCACGAGCGACATCGTGCAGCGCCAGGTCTATAGAGAGTCCTCTCAGTGTCATGCACAATTCAGCGGCCCGCTTAGTGGGCGCCGCCGCTGCGGGGAGCGAGTGGAGTATTCACACCACCCAGCTGTTCTTCTGCACCGGCCACCGGTGCGCCTTCGACGCCCTCCAGTACACCGCGGCCTTCGTGGGGTTTGAGGGGTTTAGCTTCGCGCGTTCGGGCGCGCTCCTCGCGGCGAACACCTTCGCGGCGCACATTCTGGTCGCGTTCGGGCTTCCACTGCTCGTGTTTCGGCGTGCCCTCAAGTGGCCGGAACGGGCGGATCTGCGAGTGATGCTTGGGAGAGTAGTGCTAGGATACGGGCTCGCGCGCGCGCTCGCGTGTTTGGTGACGACGGGAACCGTGGCGATTTTGCGGCGGCACCTGATGGTGTGGTCGATCTTTGCGCCGAAGTTTGTGTTTGATTCGTGCAGCTTGCTGGTTACAGACATTCTATTGGCAGTGATTGTGGTCTATGCAGAGGCAGCGTTTGCCAGGGCTAAAAGGAGGTAGCTAAGTTCAATTGCTCATTATCTTTCTATAAGAAAGCGTCAAGTTCCGGGAAGAGCTGTCAATAACAACCGCCTAACAAATCATCGGGTCTTTGACTCCGAACCCTCGAGGCGAAGCTAAGGTGCATGCAGCTTTTTCCAGCCAAAAGTTCGCATGTACAGAAGTAGGTTGTGCATTCGAACGAGGATCTGACCGTTTATAGGTCTTCATCTAAATGGATCCCGATGCACCTGTTGTGGCCGCGCCCCAGAAGGACTTGACATCATCATCATGATGATCCATCGAGTTTGCGGGCCCATGTCTGCACTTTTTTGACATGATATCTTCCGACATTCAAATCTTTGCATGCGCGCAATAAATTTGTCATAGAATAATACACCAGTGACATTCCCGAACCATCATGACTGCATGCATATGTCGCAGGCCCGCCCATGGGTATCTTTAGCTAAACATTCGACGTAGGCTTCATAGTAATCCTGGGCTGCAGTCGGCTTTGGATCTGGCAATTTCTGTCCATCGAAGTCGAATCCCAACATTGAAAAGAAGCAACTAAACGTATGCACGCACACACAGTCCTAAAAGTTTGTTTCCAACAAGGCTAGGTCGACCTTCGCCGCGTGTTCCCTTCATCACAAGAGCAACTATTTTGTGCAGCAGTATCTAAGGCGATACGTGTTGTAGTCAATCATACGTCTCGAGAGTACGTCTCCTTGTTCTGAATGACAAAAACTCTATAATGCTTGCAGGGAGGGCTGTTGCATTAGTTGTGACATTGTCAAACAATCATAAGTCTGCGAAGCAAGCTTCAGAAATTGATGTATCAGCTATCCTCGCTCACCAAAGTCACCAATTCTTCATGATACAAGCAGGGCGGAATCAATTGATCTTCCCTGCTCCAGTCATCAATTGCATACTTCTTCTCGAACTCACAGCAACAAGTGTCAGCTGTTCGCATTCTTGATGATGGTGCCGACCAAAACTTTTGCGCCGACGTATGCCGCTGCGACCAAGCCCAGGGCAGACACACAACTGCCAACAACGTGATCCCAAAATGCCTGCAAATACAATTAAGGTAGAACCTTGTCTTCATCGAGACAATCCAGGCCTACTGGTGGTACAGACGCTCATCCTACCTCATCACCAAGCAGAAGAGAACAACAGAGGGGACCTCAAGATTGACTAGCGGACCTTAAACATTGCATCTCGTTCTTGGATGGCTACCCAACTTAAACCAAGAGGAAGAGCAGAGAAGCCAAAGAAGTGAATTTTTCAAAGACACAGGGCCCCCAATTTCGACTCTGCCTACACGCTATCAAGATGATCCAGATTAATGTTGCTCAGTCAAATGGACAAAGGAACACACTGTTCACTTTACTTCACTCAACACGTTTCACCTTAAGCATTGACTTTGAAGAAGTCTGAAGCTCCCAATTCCACCCCGGGGTTTGCACACCTTTTTTACCTGACGAATCTGTGTTCACGACCCTTCAAAAAAGTGCTCCTAATCACGGACAGCTATATATCAAGACTTGGCATGACATAGGAAGTGCTACTTTTATTAATCCTATCAAGCACCACTTATATGCTGAGATGCAACTAGTTGCACCAAATGGTTGTTTTCAGTCCCTGTCCCTTCCAACAAGTTTGGCAAAAACAGGCCCCAAGAGATCAGGACCTAATGAAATAACAGACTCAAACAAAGTGACCTAGGCGAATAGCAACCTGTACCTATGTACTTAACCTAGACAAAACTGGAAGGTAAATCTGCTTACCGCGTTGGCAGCAGCTTTTGCTGCTGCAAGTTCTGCGTCGTCCATCTTGGACAAAGCGGCGTTGCTATGCACCTACAGCCCGGCGTATTTCAGAGGAGTTCCTCGGCTTGAGTGAGCGCGGCCGCTGAGGAACGAGCATGACCTGACAGCTCTTACCAGGCCGGCGCCCGCGGCCATGCGCATGATCGGTCACGTACGCGCGCCCTTCGACGCCCACCCGGCCAATTCAGGCCGCGGCCTTCGCAGGGTTGGAGGGGTTCAGCTTCGCGCGCTCGCGAGCGCGTTCCTGGCGGCTCGGCGTGTACGTTGTGACTCCGAGCTGTAGCTCTGAGTCAATCGCGGCTCGCGAAGCTCAAATTGACGAAATAGAGATGGATTGATGAATGTTGCCAAGCATTGATTCGAAGTTCGCTTCTCGTCTCTGAGTTGTCATTAGATCCTTCAGTCATGACTTTGCTGCTTAAGCGCAAAATTCTGCCATGGTGAACCCAGAGGTGCCTTCCAAGATTGTAGAAGCTCGATCCGACAAGGAGGCCTCTTAACATGCTCTGATCTACTGTTTCCAGAACTTGTGTAGAACGGTAGAATAGACTATCGTCAAGCATTCAAGAAAGCCTCCTAGCACAGCATCCCCTGGAAGTCAACATGCAAATTACTGAGGTAGAAGCAACGGATGGAGGAGGGGATGTCAACAAGAGCTTGCAGAAGATTGAGGGAGTTGTAACGCAAATCGAGAAAGAAGCGCCAGATCTTGATCCACTTGCCGTCAAGAGCTTGAGGGGTGCGGTCACGGAGATCGGAAGTCGACTAACGGAGGAGCAGAAGTTGGCACTCTGGAAATTGAGCTACAGGATCTGGAACACCTGTGTTGAGATATCCAACGACCGAAAAGATGGCTTTCGAGAGCAAGAAGAAGAAACTCATGCCAGATTGCGCCACATTGCCTGTGATCTCCTACTTCTGGCAGGAGAGGTAGCGAAGAACATTAAAAGTGGACTCCTGAAGACTGCCTACTTCTTCTTCAAGGTGAGACTGCTTTACTCCAAAAGAGAGCAATATTCTGCATATGGTGCGTTTGCATGACAACGTTTCGAGGTGCCTGTACTGCAACTTGAAAAGCAAGTCGGATGGATTTGCATCGGAAAAGATAAGGGATTCAACACCTGCGTCGTCTTGTGCAGACTGGGACTATCTGGGCAGAGAACTCACTCAATCTGGAGCTGGCAGAGGTAGCATTCAGCAAGGCAACTGAGCTGTGCATTAAGTATGGGGATGAAAACCGCAATCACTTGCAGCCAGAGGAAGCGAAAGAACAACAGCAGTTGGCATTCAACATCTACACCAGCCGGGCAAAAACCGCTTCCGAGTTGTCCCAAAGAGCTCTAGCTTTGAACCTTCTTGGAAGAGCCAAAAGTGCTCTTCCTGCTCTGCCAGAGCGTCGGCTGGATCTTGCAGCGGCTTACTTCGAGATTGGAAAATCTGTATTGGCAACCGCCAATGAGAATACCAGCGCCGAAGCTATTTCGTATTTCCAACAAGCGCAAGAGCTCTGTAGCAGCGCAGGAGATGACCAGGCTCAGAGTGAAAGCGGTCATCAATCGGGAGGCATAGCAGAACTGTACCCAAAAGTCCTCAGGTGATGGATGTGCACTCCTAAATTTTGTGAAAGTAATGGGTTTGCAGACAATAGAGTCTGCAGGATATGACCACAATCCGCTTGACGTGTATGGATCCCAGACAAGTGTTGAGCTTTAGGCGCTGGAATTTTAGTAAGGCTATCCTTCATACTTGATTACGCACTCTATGACCAATGCTTTTCTCTTTGTACTGCAGGTATCTTGCTGCAAGTCATATCGCTACTGGATCCAAAGAGGGCTTTGAATCCGCCCTTCAAACCATATCGGTCCTCCAGAACATCTCAAATCACGCCAGCACAAGTTTTCTGTCCCTGAAAGCGCTCTGTGGCCTCGAGCGGACTGACGAAGCCGAGACGGAGCTCACTTCTTTGATCGGACACCCTGGTGCATCTGCTGAAGTGTGTTTGAACGCAATTGAAATGATTCTGCAGTGCAAAAAGGTTGCGGCAGCTCAGTCTGCCTACAAACAGGTGAGAAATCCATTAGGTACTCAATATCGCAGACGGACGTCGAATGAAGGATGAAAGCTTGCGGGTTGGATCTGCTTATCTGCGCTTACGGTTAGATCCAGCAAAACCTATGGTTTGTGCCTGTAGAAACTTCTTTACTTGTCGGCAAGTCGTTTCAACGACGGGACGTTCGTTGCGGATACTTGTTTTGCTGTGAGGTGGCTGCGAAGGACAATCTATTCCGGTCGAGTGAGTACTTTACCACGTGCTTCGACTAAAGTTGGACTCCTTCCTTTGCAGTTACTGAAGCGCTTTCCGTCTGACACTCAACTGCCGGTCAGGATCGTCGAAAAGCTCCTGGCAACCTCGGTCGACGACAATCTTGAAGTCGCCCTGGACATATGCGCCGATGTCGCCGAGGCGGCGGAACTTGCGCATGAGCACGGGAAACCGGTGGACGCCAAGGCAATGAGTGCTCTTCATGCTCTTCTCTGGAACCGGGGCGCTTCCATCTTTTCAAGCAAGAAGGACTACAAAGTCAGCTTGAGCCTCTTCGAATCCGCGCTGCTCTTCTTATCCCCCGATAACAAGAACAGGGGCAAATCGATGAGAGTGCTCGCGCTGTGCCACATGGGGCTTCAGGAGTTTGATCGGGCCCTCGAGTATCTCACTCAAGCAGACAAGGTGAGACAAAGATCCACTGCATTCGCAGCGTCAAGTTTGTAAAACAGGATTCTTTCAGGCAGGAACAGGACTTTGGGGCGTGCGTCAATGTGCAGAGAAGCAGCATTTGATGCGGAACATGGTCTTGCAATAAGATAAGTCACAACGTTGGTACAAGGTACTCGATCGTGTTATCCTCCCAAAGTGGATGCAGAGATCTCAGATATCTTGCATGCACTTGAGGCCCGCTCCGCAATTGTAGATGTAATAAGGGGCTACGAACCCTATGGATTCGACACCACTGAGTTGGCTTTTGTTGCAGACGGAGCCCGGCATTTCAGCGTCTGCTGTTCTACAGTTCAAGATTGCCGTTCAGCAGAAAGACGAGAAAAGAGCTGCAGAGATCGTGGAAAAGATAATGTCATGCCGCGACTTCGAGGCCGACTATCTCAAGTAAGTTCTCAATCTTAGCCTTTTCTGATTGATCCGTTCAGAAGCTGAGGATAGGTGACCTCGTAGAAAGTTAGAAGAGAATTGATTTACGGGCTTAAGATGGCTATTGGCTCCAAGCGCGTCTGATTCGAATTCTCAACTCATGGAGCGGCGCTACTTTCTCGACTCTGATTGACTTCTCAGGTCGACGCATCTTTACCATATCCAAGTATCCGCTACTCAATGTGGATGATCTACGGATATGAACATTTCTTACCATCGTTCCTTACAGGCTGCTGTCTCACGAGGCGACTTTCTGCGGTTACACGTCGGTGGCTGTCTCCGCTCTCTCGCACCTTCTGGATCTGTCTCTTGAAAAGAAGGACGTGCAAGAAAAGGAAGCCATATTGCTGCGAAATCTGATCAAACTCACTGGCGACGAGACCCCAGGCGACTTCACCAGAACGATTCAGCCCTACGAGAAAGCGAAGGAAAGGCTCGACACTTTGGGAAAGGAGGTCTTCTTCGGCGGCGGCACGGTCGGAGACAAAGAAGTCAAGTGGTTCGCCGGATCGGCTTGGAACAGCGGGCTTCAGGCGGCGAGAACAGGAGACTGGCCCCTCTGCGCGCGTCTTTTCGCTTGCGCTTCGGCCTTCTACGAGCAACTTCCGGACCCGAGTCTCGAAGATCTTCAAGCCGTAAAGCTGAGCCACCTTCTGGGAGCTACCGCAGCATTGCAGCTTTCGGAAAGTCTGTCTGCGGAGGAGCTGAAAGCCGTCGAAGCGAAGTTGGAGAAATGCAGATCGGTGAGAGATCTTGCTTGCAAAGCTGGGCAACCGAGTGCGTGTATTCCAGCATGCCGATAGATGCTTCAACTTCCACACTGCAATAAATGCGTGGCATGATGCGCATGGTGAAGGACAACGAACAATAGATAACTTTGAGTCAGTCCGGTCTTCTGACAGGTGCTCACTGAAGTCTCGAAACGGACCGAATCATCTTCCAGTTCGGACGACGGAACCGAACTGCAGTACAAGTGAGATTTGAAACCCCCTGCGCTTCTTACTGCGTTTTACAGTCTTTGTTGTCGCAGTTGCTGGGAAGGCGTCTCTGCTCTGCTTTTGCCTTGACTATCTGTTGTCAGCCCGATTTTACAACATCTTTCTCCTCACACACACTCGCGAGACCTCACACACACTCGCGAGATTTCCCCGCCTTCGTCTTACCAGCCTCCTAAGCTTCACCCTCAAAGGCCGGCAGAAGGACTACAAGGCCCAGATCGACATCCTGGCGCGCGTCCAAAGCGTTCCCGGCGCGACAGCTCAGCATCTCTTTCAGATGGGCCTGCAAGCAGCAGATACGCCGGGCGCCGAGAGCCTCGACGTGGCGATGGCCGCCCTGCGCGCGAGCCTGCAGATGGTCATGCGCGCGCCGATGCCGGACTACGCGCTTGCCAGCGCCATCAATAGGAAGCTCATCAACCTCGCCGACCTGAAGTGCAAAGATGGCCCAGAGGTCTTCGCCACGTACAAGGTAACAGAAACATTTCGAGTCCAGCATTTTGATAGGTCTCCTGGTTTCTGGTGCTAACAGCAGGAGGTTCGGGAATATCTAATTTCAGGCCACTCAGCAGCGACTAGACCACGGGCGCCATTTAGAAATCTCATTGCAGCGCGTCAATGAATGAAACGAGTATCTCATCGAACTCGAGAGCAACCTGCCGTGTGTTGCTTCCTTTACCATGGAGCTTTGCTAGGTACGGAGCAAAGGTGGTGGAGCTGACGGTTCCCTTAACACCGGTCCGAAGCAGGAAAACAGTTTTTGTGGGTGTTGTGACCCTTGCCTTCTCGACCTTTGCAGGAAGTCAACCAGCTCCTTGTGGGCCTCTCTGCTGGGCAGTATCCCAAAGACGAAGTCAGCTGGCTAGTCTCGACTGCTTGGAACCGGGCTGCATTTCATGTAAGATTCTCGCACAGCACAGAGGCTGAGAAGTGGATGAGGGTTGCCCTGAGTCTGCTCCAGCATGCCCCACAGATGGAGAATAAGAGGCAAATGATGACGAGCGCGTTGGATGATCTTTTGAGTAGTCGGAAGGCTGACATCGAAGAGTAAACGACAAGAGCAGTTTGAGAAAACAATGTTTGCAGGCTGCAATCAAAGGATCGGCCGTTTTCTGGTCTTTCGCCTTCTCGTATGAGCAATATTCGTGCTCTGAATGAAAATAGGTTTGATGGTGTACTACATCGACGGGCCGCTGCTTTTTTTGCTACATGTTGCGAACGTAGGACCCGGCAATGCTGCGTACTTCAGTGATATCCAATGATCTTCCGCACTGATTTGTGAATCTGACAAGCATGCTCAGTGTGGCCAGCGTCATTAACGTCAAGGACGATGTTCGTAGTATAGTTTAAATTATTATTGCAAAAAATGAGAAATACACCATGAGTGCACAGCTTGTAATATACTCGGGCCGTATATCAACCTGCCTTTACTACGGAATCTGACCGGATCGGTCACTCATTCCGGCGCCGCTTACTCTAGAGAGCTGTATACTGAGCCAAACTATCACATCGATCGGACCAGGGTACGTTAGAAGCTCATTGCCCCATGCACCGACGGTGCGGGCCCCGCACATGAACGCGTTGCAGGTCCGGCTGTGAAAGCCTTGGTTTACAATGGCGGCACCATGCGGTATATGGGCTCAGATCCAAAGACACTGCCATGATCATCCTCCTCTAGCGAGTCGTGTCACGCAATGCAGAGCCGATCGGTGTCCTGATTATCTTCCTGGCGTTGGAAAGGAATATGCAATCATGATGAAAGGTAAGGCCTGCACAGTTGCAACTATTGGATAGCCAGAGCCCTATAGTCCCCGATCAAGCATGGCTTCCATGGTCGCGTACAGCTTTTATTTTGAGTAAAAAATCGAAATGACTGCGGCAATGCGCCAGCTGACGGTTAAGACGTGGACAATATCTACAGAGGACCAATCATAACTTCAATTGGGCTATGGCTTCCGGCTTGAAGTCCACCCGCAAACCAAGCACTCTCCGCACTTCCGCTGGGGTCAGCCGCCACGTCATCGGCCCCGAGTTCTCGCCCCAGTAATCCAGGATCTCGCTCACTTTCTCGAGGTTCAGAATTGTGGCCATCTGCGTCAGACGCGCAAACTTGTCTCGGACCGTCCGCTGCGTCATCCCCGAGAAGTGCCCGACCAGCGTCCGAGCGTCCCGATCTAGTTGCAGCCCCCCGAGTTGATTGAACCGCTTTTGCGTCATGATGACCTCTATCCTCTTCACTATATACTCGATAATCAAGTGTACCAACGAATCGTAGTTATTGGTGGTTAACAGCGGCTGTAACCACGTCACGTTCTGCTCCACCGCCACCAACAAACTCTGCACCCACGGGTCGTGAATCTCGTTCTCGGCGTACTGCGCCTCGGTTAGCTCGTAACCCACGGCGTTAACCGCGTCCAGGAGCGGCCGGAACCGCGGGCTGATGCTGTTGGCCAGGCCCTCTAGGCTCGAGACCGCCATCGCCTTGAGCGCCGCTGCTGTTTCGCCCAGATCGTTGAGAACGGTTTTGATCTTCTCACGGTCGGCAGGGGCAGAGAACATCTGCACGGTAAGTCGTCGCTCAGATAAGGAAGATAAAGGTCTGCCGACGGGACGCAGTAAGTTGCATGCACACGTCGGATTGTCGAGCGCCAAGGGCGACGATTCGGACCTTCCAACAAAAGATTCTTGTTGTGTCCTCCGTTCTGTGAACTTTGCGAAGCGCTGGTCCAGACGTCTTCTGTGCAGGCTTCTGAATTATCCTTCCTCTTGAGTCATAACTCAGAGCTGTGATATTGATTCAAGAGCACTCAAGGTGAACACGTACCGAGAAACGGCTCCGTGGTGATTACAAGGGTGCATCCGGCATCATAGACGCCGAATTCCTTCTCTTGCCTTCCAGCTCGAGCGACTGGGGACAGTTTCACGAGAGTTCCGCGAAGGAGCGAATCAGTCGCAGTAGGAACGAGACACGGAGAACACGATAGATAAGGCTAGCTGAGAAAAGCAGCCAAGCGAAAGCAAACAGCGATCACAGTGTCAAATCCAACAAACCGGGGACCTTGGGAGCGGAGACGAGCCCCCACCTCTGCGCAAAACTCGTCGAGCTCGTTCCGCAGCTTCTGGACGTACTCCGCGCTGACGTCGACGTTGTTGAGCGCGGTCGCGATCTCGGCGCCGCTCTTGGGCGCCGCGGCCGCGCCCGCGAAGAGCTTGGCCGCGAGCGCGGGCTCGCGCGTCTTGCGGTGCAGCGCCTCCTTGTACTCGTTGCCCAGCAGGTTGTTGGCCGTGTTGAGGCAGTAACACACGCACTGGACGCTGCCTGCGGGGCCCGGTGTGAATGGGGTTGGAAAGCGCAGCAGGAGTGCGATTGGGGGTTCAGATCGACGGTTATGAACGGTGCTGACGGGATGGGAGCACCGAAGGTCTCTCCGAAAGTAAGAGAGAAACAGAACGCGGAAATGAGAGCGGAGAAAAAGAAGCAATTTGAGACCCAGGGTGTCGGATTGGACAAGCGGGAGAGCTGTTTCGTTCAAAGAGGTTCGGTTCAAGACAGAATCCTCTCGATTGCTCCGATAGGTTCCCTCAAATGTCGCTCAGCCCTTCTGTGAAAGTACAATTCGCGCCAGGGGACAACCGGGCCAGCCCCTTTCTACCTGCTGCAATCACGGCATAATCACAGAACCACCACAGAATAACCAAAGACTAACCGCAGACTAATCATAGAAAATCACAGACTAACCGTAGTTCACACGCAGACCAACCCAGCGCAAAACGAACTTCGCCCCCCCCAATGCTCACCTGTTGAGATGGCCCGCCGCGCGCAGTTCTGCAGGATGTAGAAAACGTCATCCACCATGGATGTCGTCAGCGCGTCCTCCACGAACTCGTCGATGCGCACCGCCTTGCTGACGTTCTCACTCATAAAGTACTCTTCCAACGTCATGTAGTAGCCCAGCAGCTCTTGGACCGCCCGGCTGAACGCCCCGGTCTTGAAGGCGTCCACTTCGCCGGGGCTCAGCTGCGCGCCACCAGCCTCGGCTTCCCGGATCTTGGCGATCATGAACTGGGGGAGAAGGAAAGGGTCTCGGGAACTTGGGAGTTTTGCGGAGATTAATCACCTGGCAATCATTGCTCGTGCCTTCGCGCAGGCTGGACAAGGCTGGCGTTCAAGTCGTTCATTACACACGCGATTGCGAGAGTGAGATAGCAAAGCCCTTCCGTCGAGTCGCGAATCGGTTTACGGCAACTTTTCTGCCAACAGTCACAGCGTTTCCTCGGTAACCAGTCCACAATTGAATCATTCCTCGTGAAGCTGCAGCTAAACTGCCCAAGGATCAGCCCGAAGACCATCTTAAGGCAATCACCGACGCTCAACCTACCTGGGAGTACTCCTCGCTCCGTTGTGTCAACAACAGCATCTCCTCCAAATACACCTCCACCTCCCGGGGGTCCACTCCCTCCGCCGTTCCAACGCCCCCGGAAGGCTTTGCGGTGACGTCCTTGGCGTGGCGCGCCAGTTTTCGGTACTCCGAGTACTGGCGCAGTATCTGAGCGCCACGTGTCTCGCATTCGTCCTGCAGCTCGCGGACGACGTACGGGACGGCGTCCTCGCCGAAGGACGTTCGCAGCAGCTCCTCGTTTTCCTCAATCGTCAGTGCGATGTCCTGCGGGTTAGAAGTCGGTTCTGATTGACTGGAGTGTCTGGTTGATCGGGGGAATGATAGGGAAGAGATGGAGGTGGTTTAGGCTGCCCTACTGGCCTGCTGCAAAAATTTTTGAAATTTTTGCATGATTACAAATAAGGCGCCAAGAAGGAAGATAATGGATATTTTGTGAGGGAGGCCTCTGTAATTTCTGATTCGAGCCACACGGAGCAATGCTGCTTTTCCTGTGCGGTCACGGCGTCAAGCCGGCAGCGACGCCAAAGCACAAGTGGTCTCCGTCCGAGCTTCATGCCGTTCGATTGGAAGTGCAATTGCGATTGCAGAAGGCTACTATAGAAACAAGTACGTGAACGAACGAACCTTGAAGAGCTCCGTCAGCACTCCGACGAAGTCGGGACCGGCGCCCTTTTCGATCACATTTGAGAAGTTCAACCGAGGCTTCTCAGCGGTTCGATTGGAGGCGCACTGGCGGGCGCAGAAATGCATTAAATCAAGTTCGTGAGGGCTAACGAACCTTGAAGAGCTCCGTCAGCACTCCGACAAAGTCCGGACCCGCGCCTTTGACTGCGGGCCGGTCCATGGCCAGTACGAGCGCCTCGATGCTCTCCTTGGCGGAGGCGGAGACTTGGCCCCGCAGATACGCTGTGAATGTTCGGAGGCCCTCCTCTTGCAACTGCGACGGTGATTAAAAACTTCGCTCAGACTTCGTTTCACTTGAGTTCCTTGAGGCGACCCGTAACCTGGCGGCGAAGGATTGGCCCTACAGATGCGCCACGAGAATGCACAGGCCCTCCTCTTCGCCGCTCTAAAGATGCGCCGCGAACTTTTACAGGCCCTCCTCTTGCAACTTCAACCAGGTGTCGCAAAATCGATCAAAACTCGTTTCGTTCAAAGACGTGCGAACTGCGTCTCGGTTCCTTGGGGCGACCCAAAACCTTTGGCTGCGCAGGAAGGCCGTGAACGTTTGGAGGCCCTCCTCTTGCAAATGCACGGGGTTTGTTAGAAGATCCGGTTACTCTGACAATTATGAACGAAGCATCAACCTGGTTTGTTCCGTGGGCGCCGATGTATACAGATTATTATAACGTGCGTGCTTCCTTGGAAGTGCCAACTAGGAACATGCGCAAAGGCGGACTGCAAAACACCGAGCCTCGCCGTTGAGGAGTTTTACGTTCGAGCCCACTACTTCTGTCGCTCAGAGGGGGGAGTCTGCCGCGACCAGTCCAATATTTTGTCAGATCTGATTGCAAGCGTGCCAGGTGTGTATAAGGTCAATCGCAATGAGTGATGCGTGTTGTTTGTGGGCCAATCAGATTTCAACGAGCGTTTTGATGGGACTAAAGAATTCCTGCCCGTATGACTCAGAGCAGAGATCCTGCTTACCTGCAGTGGGGGGTACAGCTTTGCGAAGCGCACGACCTGTTCGTGGTCTTTGCTCTCCACCGCCTGCGCAAACTTGCTCCGGATAACCTCTTCTAGCTGCTGCTTCGACTGCATCAGCTGCTCCACCTGCGAAAAAGTTCATATCGCTTCAGATCGTATGAATGTCAGGAAAAGAGGAACTTTGATAGAAGTACAGCAGGAGGAGCGCTGAGGATCTTTAAGAAAGGCAAGCTGGCAGAGCTTTCCAAGGAGAAACGGTAGCATACATACCCCCGTTCTCGGGAGTTTGTGCAGAAGCCAGCAGTAGTTGATGCCAGGATCTGCTGAAGCGCTCTTGTATAGAAGGGGTTGTAAAAGACAACTCTCCCTCAACCTGAAACAAAAGTCGGACTTGAACCCAAATACATATGTCTAGATCCACGCACCTGCTCTCTCGCTGTCTCCGCCGAGTTCTCCTGCACCGCCGCATCATGGTACGCCCCATCGAGCTCCAAAAACGTCTCCACATACTTGGCCGCCGCCTCGTAGTCCTCGCCCTCGAGTGCCGTCTTCACGCCCTCTATGCAACTGGTGCGATCCACGATGGCGTTGATGCGCGTGATCGCGTCTTGCACCCGGGATTGCGCCATGTCTAGTTCCCGGACCTTTCCGCTCACGTGCTCTGCGAGGCTGCACGTGCTGCGCACGCTGGCGGCCATTTGGTCTGAGTCTGCTCGGACGAGCTCGAGCACCTGGGGGAGGATGATAAGGTATTGGGGATTGGGATAGGGTATGAGAAGGTGGTGCACTTAGAGCCTGTTGTGACGGGAGGGGCAAGAAGAAGGCCAGACTAAAAGAATAGGTCGTCGCTTTTTGCCCCTAACTTGTCGGGTCTCGTTGACTGGACTGATCGGTTGAAGCCAACGAGGCAGGATTTGATGAGGCTGACCACCTGCCTCTTACCGTCCTTAGAGCGGCTACAGAGGAGATTCACAAGGCCTTGGAATGCAGCTCCCATTGGTGACCAGCAACGAGCGACCAGACCCGTGGACCATGACCAGAGTGGGGGCTTTGGTCAGAAGAATCCGTGGGCGCTTTGTTGCAAAGCAAATACATCACCATTTAAAACGATACAATGTGGCGTTCCTTGACTGAATGAAAGTGCTGAGATCCCCTCCAACGAGGTCCGGAAGCACTCCTTCGTCAGGCCAGGATCGAGACGTTACAGGCACAATGAAGATTGATTTCACACAATTCGACGAGGAACCGTTTGCTTGCACTGCTGACTGATGACCTTGCTGCGACTTGTGGACTCCCCAGTGGTGGCAATTCCCACCATCAAACAACCTATCAGAGGAGAAGTAGTGACTGTACCTCAGCTGATTTGTGCAGGCTGCTGAGTTTCCTCTCCAGCTCCTGTCGTTGCCCCAGCAGGACTTCCAACTCCTTGTCAATCTCCCGCTCCTGGGCAATCGTCTCATGCAGTAGCCGGGTCATAGCGCCAACATCTGCAGGATACATCGCACCGCCTCATACAGCTCTCCTTTGCAACCATCAGAAAGAATACTCGAACCCAAAACATCTTTTCCAGTTGGCTGTTTGGCACACATTGTGAGTTCAGATTGTATGGATGATCATCAGTCATGTCACCACTTCTCAGAAGTCACAGCAATCATGCTGCAGGCTTGAAAAAGCTGGTGATGGCTCTCCAAAAGCCATTACAATCTCGTGCAATGAGAATGCAGGAATATGTCACACCGCATTCGCCGATGAAGAATCGAGGCCCACCCGTCAGACCCTTGATCTTGTCCAGCATGCTTTGCTGTCCATCGTGGCCCGAAACCCCATTGGTAAGGACTGGCAGCCCCATTGCTGAATTCAATGCAAATAAATAATTTCAGCGTTGTCCACCAAAATGCGGCCCTCGACAGAAGCTGAAAGTCGATCAGATGGATTCCAAAGGACACGATGGCGATGGAACTAAGATCTGAAGGGAAGGACCTGTTGGTTGCTGCCAGACCCTTCAAGAAGCCAAGCAAACAGCACTTGCCACCGGCTTGCTTAATTGCTAACTGGCTCGTTGTTTGATGGATTGCCTGCAAAGCAATGCAGTGCATGATGCAGGGTCACATGCTTGTTGTGTGCGTGCATCCCTGCCGTAGAAAGTACCTTTTATTATCGGACGGTTCATGTATATGAGCAATCTTGTAATCGGCCGGCTGATGTTGCCTTGTCGCCATCGACGGTCTCAGCTTATGCTGGTCCGCTGGAGACAAGGGAGCCCCCACCACAACTTTCAAATGCACCTGCTCAACATCAGATGCAGTGGTGGTGCACAAGGACGCCAGGACAGTTCGATGCTCTGTTGCCCACATTGGTGTTTGCTTTAGCGCGTCGAAAGCTTCAGAGGGGCTCAGAAGGAGACTCTTTGTGGCAAGATGCTTTCAAAGTGCCTGAGCTCGGAGTTGCAGTGGCTATCGCGAAGGGCTGCTTGGAGGTCGTCCTGTTCTTTCGCTCAGTCCAGGCACAATGCGATACCTTCTGCAATGCCTGGATGCGGCTTTGGAGGGAACCCATTTTTAGATCTTGATGCTGTTTCCAAGAATCAGCGGGTGGTCAAAAAAGGTTCTGCAGCCAGCCAGCCAGACTCAATATTTAACAGCTCTCTGATCCATACTGCTAAGTATAGGCGCGGCGCCAAACTGGAGCACAGGAGTTGTGCCACATCAGCCGCCTCCGTCCAAGAAAGTGCTGTACCACCGGAAGCTTTTTCAAAAGAAGAGTCAACTGTGGCTTCCGCAATTCCGTCAGGCGGTGTGAAAGGTGGCCCAGCATTTGATGGTAGAGGTGGTACAAAAGGTGGTAGAACATACTTCCCATATGGAAACCAATTTCGGATAGGAGAGCAGGTGGTGTCGCCCCGCCAGGTCATTGACATGCTTGGGGTCTTCATGGACGACAAGCGGAAGGAGAGGATGGCTCAGGTAGGGGCGTAAGGTTGAACTCACGGGTTGAGGTCTGAACATTTGAGCAGAAGTGCTGCGAGTTGAAGCTTTCTGATTCATGTGCTTCTCTTTGTGCGGACGGCGCCAGGTGGGTTCCATGAGAGCACCATGGCTTCTTAGGTTGCTCTGTAGATCTGCTATACTGGACTGAGGAAATGACAATGTTAGCGGAGAAGAACTTCTATGTGGGGTCAGGCTTCTGATAACCAACGCCCTCACTTGTGTGCACCACCCTTGCTTATTCAGAAGCCTCAGCCAACTTTTGCCGCAATAAACAAGGTATACTGTAATGGTATGATGTGAACTCCCTTCAAAAGTGTTCATGGCCTACCATATCTGGAGAAAGATTTCGATCGCAAGGTCTGGCTTGTCTTTCTCACAAGATGTCTTTCTTCAAAATTAAAATGGCACCACAGTCATCCTCAATTGAAGGCCGGCCTTCGGAAGCTGACTTGACTGGAAGCTTAGAAACCAGGCTTGATCTTCGAGCCCCCAATGATCAATAGTAGTAGCACGGCTCTGAATAGGACGTTTTGCAGCCTTCGACAGTAGGTCGCTGATCCCAGTGTGTCTAGTCAACATCCAGAAGTTTGGGATTGTCCTTACGGTAAGGCCTCTCAGTGTAATTTTGAACATGAAAGCCATAATGCTTGATGCGCTTGATGATACCAGCAACTTATTATTTCAATTGTTTCTGTTTAGGTTGTCGCCGGACGAACATATGGAATTGTGCCGGTTGTGGAGGGGTTGATAGACTTGGGGAACGTTGCGGCTGTGTGTCGGTCAGCAGAAGCTCTAGGCTGTCAGGTGAGATGACCGACGCTCCACTCTGCTTGCGTTTCGGTTCGGAGAGAGTTTAGGCACCCAACTTGTGTGCATCCCACACCATCGTTCTGATAGAACTCAAAGAGCTAGGCAGTCTGATCGCGGTGCCCATACAAAACCTTTGCTAGATGCCTACGAAAGTTATGTGGTCAAAAGCGATCCGGCTCATTGGTCAACTGATTTTTAATCAGGCGCTCCAGAAATTCCTGTAAACCCCTTCGCAGAACGTCCATACAATGGATCAGCTTGTTTAGACGAACTCTCGAATTTTCGTGCAGGAACAAAATGTCATACTCGTAATTAAGAGTAAGTCAGAACTTCGAAAATGGTCTCAACTCTCCTTTAAATCATCAACACGTTCCTGCCGCAGAATGTTCATTTGATAGAGCGGGGTGACAAGAAGTACCGGTCGAGTCAGCGGATCACGGCCGGCGCCGACAAGTGGCTCGACTTCGAAACCTGGGGAACAACCGAGCAATGCTTTGCCGCTCTTCGGGAGAGGGGCTACAGGATAGCTGTGACGTACTGCGACGGGGGGTCCGTTTCCACTCCGATTGAGGACATGGATTGGTCGATACCTACGGCAGGTGAAGTGCATTCTGAGCTCGCTTGCGTTTTGATGACAAGCTCTATAACTAAAGACCGGAGTGCATATGCTGGTGTTTCGTGGTCCCTGCTCTTTGTTTAGACGAATACGTCTTAGGCGAACGTCGAACGGGCAAAGCTTCTGGTATCTGATTATTCAGAACCACGAAGCGTAAGGCCAGAAAGGTGGCAGTAAATATGAAGAGCCTCCTTGTCCCGATTGTCAAAGCATTCTAATGATCGAGTTCTCAAGGTTCAGTGAGCAATTGACATAACCGCTTCCGTCCCTTAACCAGGAAACTGGTCCTCTGACACTGATCCTCCGTCCATCAGCTCAGGTTCCAGCCCCCGGATTCCAGCCCTCTAACCTAGAACTCAGTCCTTAAACCTAGGAATCTAGCCTTCTAACCCAGTTCTAAATGCCTGCGCAATCGTTGCTGGGCAACGAGCACGCGGGGGGTGAGCCCCGAGACAACTGCGGGCGCGGACCTGCGGCGTTTTTTCATGAACAGTCTTGTTCGAGATTCTTCTTTCCGCTAACCCTACGTCTTCGATGCAATGACCCGCCTTCCAGCTTACTATCCCAAAATCTAACCCCTGCGCAGTTGTGTTGGGTAACGAGCACGCCGGGGTGAGCCCCGAGGCCATTGCGGGCGCCGACTGCGGTAGTCGGTCCCCATGAACTATCCTGTCGACAGTTTTGGGTCCGCTAACCCTCCGTCTTCGAGTCATCAACCCAAAATTCAGCCCTCTAACCCAAAGATAAACCCCTGCGCAGTCGTGCTGGGTAATGAGCACGCCGGGGTGAGCCCCGAGGCCATCGCGGGCGCCGACCTTCAGTGCTCGATCCCCATGGACGGGTTCGTCGACAGTTTCAACATCTCGGTTGCGGCCGCGATTATCATGCACTATGCGAAGCGGCAGCGGGTAAGCACTTTCTTCACTAACTCTCGTCTCGTACATACGCAGACTCAGCCATCATCGGGAATGTGTGCTTTTTCAATCGCGTCTAAATGAAGGGCCCCGGAGACTTGAAGCCCCTGCGATCGGATCGCAAGTGACCACTCAGGTTCTATTAATGATGAAACCGTTCGTCAGTGTGAGTGGGACGTCTCGCACTCCGCTCTGTTTGTGCGGCTGTTTCATCTCCGGGCGCCTGAGCGCGTCGAGGGGCGTCTTAGCGCAGTCGGGCCCATCGCCTGTGCCACAGAATGGTCTTTTCTATGGGCCGTGTGATGTTGAAATTCTGGCATTGAATGCTTCATATTTCACACCCCGGCCTCCTGAGAGTCCATCCCTTGAAAACATTTCGCTGCAACTTGACAAGATTCCAACTTTCTCGTACGCTGACTAAGCAACGAACAAGGAAAGCCTCTCTGACGATTTGCGTTCATTCCCTTTTTCGAAGACTGCCCGACTCGTTGACAAACTTTTTGCTGCCTCTCTTGCAGGGCCGACGCGGCGACCTGACGCCCGAGCAGCAGGAGATTCTGACCGCCGAGTTTTACCTGCGCAACAACTCGACCACGGAGGACGTGCTTCAGCACCTGCTGTCCAAGAGCAGCGTCGTGCCGCAGGTGACGCCCGCTCTAGTTCCTGAGCACTGGTTTTATATGCTTTGACTTCCACTCGTATTCCTGGACTGATGTGAACTTGCATGCTTCTCGCTCCGCCCTAGTTTCTGCGCCATCGTCGCTCCTATGCTTACGGATTGGATCTGGTTTTTGCCCGTCGTTTCCGTCACGTTTCCAACCTGCTTAAGGAGTCGTTCTTCTGCTACATGCTTGTTGCTTCCAAGGGGCCGTCCAACGTCGTTGCGTATTCTCGAAAAGCAAGCGTGATTCTGCACCACACTTGGTGCAACGAACAACACCGGAAGAGTGAACGTAACAGCTAAGCGCCTGTTCGGATTTGCAGGGCCTTCGATCGAAACTCTGAAAGAGCCGCGGCATGCAGCCGACAGCGATGCGTAAACCAAACTGTTGTATATGAATACTTCCATGAGCGTCAAGGTTAGTGCTGGATACAGGAAGAGGCTTGAATTGCGAAATAGGGCGGGTACGGGTGCCGCAAAGGGAAGACCTGGATGCCTTGAGCACCTCCGTTGAAGCTTTCGCGGCTTGTTACAATCAGAAGCAATTGTGGTCGCTGCTTACATTGGCTTGATTCTATCGCGGGCATAAGCAGCTAGCTGACCTAGCCGCCTTTCTCAACATTCGTTGGTGAAATCTGACCCTTACGTTTATATGTCCGTTCGCTCTGCTCATGCCACGAAAGAAATCCGAGATCCGAAGATTCAAGATAGCAAGTGGAAGGCAATAGGTGATTGTCGTATGCGAAATGTGTTTGGTATGCAGACCTACCACAACGACAATTAACTGGCTCATGTCCGACACGTCGGCATACCTTTGGACACTCTGTGTTTCGCCGGCCGGGCATTTCTCAAAATTACTGCGCTGCCGATCCTGTTCATCATGCCATTTCCAAACATGGTATAATGCAGTCATGTCGCGGTCTGTCTTGTCACGGTGGCGCATGATTGAATGTTTATCGAGCGCTGAATGTTGCATGGCCGGCACAGAGTTTGCAGCAGCCTCTTCACGTCGGAGGCCCTGTTGGACTAGCCTGTTACTGGCAAGCTAGGGGCAATTCGAGTGCTGCCGATTGACGGTCCTGTCCACAAATTGCCGAAGTGAGTCCCACTTGTGGACTCAGAGCCTCAGCGGCCTGAGCCCTGCATCTGGCTCAGAGGCTGCCGGGCATGCCCTTAAAACCCAAGTGGGGCGGTTGATTTACTTCGGCATGTTCATCATGCAACTATCAGGAGCGATATTTTTTGCGTGACCGTCACATGGCTGCTTGCAGCAACTGCACCATCCTAGAGTACAGAAAGCTATAGTTGGGATTGACGCTTTCCATCCTCATGACATCCAGCCTGTATGCCGGGTTAACTCGAACGAATCTGAGATGAGCCGCTCCAGTCGGTTCATGCAACTTGTGCGTGGCCGCGGGACGAGGTCAGAGAGCAGGTTGATATCCATAAAAGTCTGGCATTGTCTCTGACGAAGCGTATAACATGGACGGGCCGGCTCCTTGAGCGGGTTCTCTTCGGCGCTGTCTGCGATGAACCTTTTGAATTGCTGGCCGGCCAAAGAAAAAGGTCATGATCACATCCGGGACTCGCATTTCAAGCAGCGCTTAGTACAGAGAACCGGATTTGACAGACGGTTTCACATGACCTAACAGCCGCGTGTGTTCTGGCATCCAGGAAACCCGAGCACTCTAAGCAAGGTCCCGCACCCAAAAGTCGAGGCGGTCGGCATCCGCATGCACCCTAACCCCCAAGCCAACCCCACCCGATCCCCGACTTCTTTGCCTATACATGCTTATGCTTTACATGACACGTGTCAGGTTAGCGCCAGCTCAAGTCACGGATTGGCGCTCGATTCCTCCACAGTGAGGCCGCGCCGCAAACTGGCGGCCAGTCCCCCCACCGGGTCTGACGCGGTGGGTACCACGACGACCGGGACCGGGCTGTTGTGCACCACATGGTTGCTGACGCTGCCCAGGAAGAGTCTGAAAAGAAGGAAGGGAAATGGAGCGTCAGATGGGTCCTCCCGGGATTGTTTGCTGACCTTAACGACAAAATAGAAGAGAAGCATCGATGTTCAAGACGAAAGTCGTTGGCCAATCGGACGCAAAGTCACGGGTATCAGGAGGCGTATCAGACGGCCAAGATTTGGTGATTGCGAAAGACTTTTCTTGGGGTTTCTTGGGGTAGTGCTTTTCTTATCAGGGACGAAGACGAAGGCAGTGTTGCATCTCCAGTCACACGGAGTCTGATCAAAAGGGCGGCTGGCTGAAACGGGATAATTTGAAACCTGACTCGGGACCTCATAAAGAGTAGTACCATCGGTTAGACGCAACGGACCTGTATGTGGACTCCAAGTGGGAAGATGCATGAAAACAGTTCTTTGAGTACAAATTCCTGCTGTGAACCTGGAAGTTAGCACGCTTAACCACTGCCGTCGACGTGGGTCAAGGCTTACTTCCTCTTGTAACAGCGGGATGAGGTTAATCCAATACTTCCGTTGTGATTGGAGGATGACTCAATGAATCGAAAGTAACGGCTAGGGGTTACTTTCTGTCAGAAGTAGGTTCCAGCGATGTGAATTAAGGCTGACCACTCACCGCGACATCGGGTTAAGGCCCCGGCTGCCCATAACCACCAAGTCCACCGGATGGCTGTTCAGGTGCTTGAGGAGCTCTGAGCGCGGGTCGCCTGCAACGACCGCGAAGGTGCACGGAACGGACTGCAACGGAAAACGGGAAGTCGATTCTTTTGGTTCTTAAGGCTGAAGGATTCTCATGATTGTATAGATAAATGGCGAGATTCACCTTGATTGTTGACATCGTTTGGAATAGTCCCGCAGTCTTACTAGGAAAAGTAAGGAGTTGTCTGGCAAGACGGCAGCCATGCACTTCTGCCGTTGTTAAATGCTCCCAAAGATCAAAGCGGATGTACTCAAAAGAAGTGTTCGCGCGTGGTCTAATTCTCAAGCAACTACGTGTTCTTGATTCGTGTTAAACCCGAAGATACGATATGAAATAAGGCACGAGAACAAGAACTGAGCCTTCGTGCGAGACTTTGACCGGCCAAAGATGAGTTAGTGAAATGTCTGAGAACCTTTTTTGGTTATTGTTCACGAGGAGAAGATTTCGATACTAGACATGACTGACGCCCCGAACGTTGCACGTCCACACCCCGCGATGTCCAGAAAAGGCTGCCGCCACACCAGTGCTTTTTATCAGAACAGCCAACGAGCTGGTGACGCAAGCATGACGCCACGATCCGCAGCACGCGCGCGCGCTCACCCCGGACGTGCCGGCCAGTTTGTGCAACTCGTTGACGGCCTCGGTCAGCCGGCGGCCCTCCTGCTCCTGGAGGGTCCGCCGTGTGCCCTCGCTGACGGTGTCGAAGAAGCCCGGGGCTGCACGGAGGGGACACGGATTCGACTGATCAAATTACTGTCTCCAAACTCAAATGTTGTGGGGCGTCCCTTTCTGATTCAAAGCAAAAGGAGCCAATGACCAAGATGCTCGAGTTTGGAGCTGCCGGGTAACCCCCTGCCAGCGGAAACCTTCTACGACTATGATTGAGCTTCGGGAGATTGTCTTTGAGGCCGTGTTCATTCTTTCATCGCAGCATCTTACAGTATCAGACTCGGCCTTCAACAAACGAGCCTTTGAACTATAGATCTGCATGTACCAAACATTCCTTTCTTGGTCATTTTTGCAACCGCCTCTCTTGTTGATGAAGCGTCGCGAAATTGAGATGGCTCCTTTTGGTCATTGGAGAACTGGCCAGCGGTTCCATTTCCCACCAAACGAAAGACAAACTCACACCGAGCTTTTCTCTAGCACCAACGAGAAGCCAATGAACCAGAAAAATGATACAAATCGTACAGCTTTCGTGTCTTGCAAACGAGCGACTCAACGTCTACTGTTCTCCTTTTAGGGTTTCTTATAATCGAGCAAAACCCATTTAGGCCGACGAATGAACAGGGCTCGTGTTTCTGGATGAAGGGCCTCAAAGGTCTGCACTTCCCGTGTTTTGCGACAACCACCAGAAAAGTAGAGCGAAAAATGAACGGGGCTATGGCTCAATACAGCGACTCGAAAGTCTGCTGATCCTGCTCTACTGAAATCAACGAGCACAACCACATTGGGAAGAGTCAACAAGGTTTGTGTCTCAAATCCGAGCAGCTCAAAGGTCCGCTGATCCCGTTTTCTTCAAAGACCAAGGAGCAAAACCAAACGAGAGAGAGAAAACACCAAGGATATTCTCCCACGATAGAGCGAACTCAAAAGGTCTGCCTTGCGCGATGTGTTAAAAAACCGGCGAGCAGAAGCAAAGTTGAGAGGGGGTAAAACAGGCTCATGTCTCACGATATAGCACCTGAAAGGTCGTACTCTTCAATGTTCAACGAGCAGAACCAAACTGAGGGTGGAGGAATCAGAAGCTCTCTTACGGTATAGCGACTCAAAGGCCTGGAACAGCACCAGGTCGTCGCCGCGCTCCCTGCTCGCAATCTTGTCCCGCGCAAACTCGAACGCGCTCCTGGCCCCGAGGGAACCATCGAACGCGCACAGAATGTGGCGCTCCGCGGGCTCGGCCTGCGGGGTTTCGGAGGGTTTGGGCGACGTCGGCGGCGCGGTCTCCGCGCCTAACTTGGGCTGGTCTTGCGCAGCGGGCTCCATCTCTTTCCTTCTCAAACGAAGCTTGACTTTCTGTTGGGTGCCGCCCTCTCCCTTCACATCGACTCCTCCTCGACGATCGAAAGAGACAGCCTCCGGTGTGGTGACGAGCCAGGGCAATCTTGCGAAGACTGAGCCTTCTTCGGCCGCAAGAGCAAGCTCAAGCCAAGAGCTTTCTTGTACAAGCGTTTCTTTCGTTTGGAAACGAGGCCACCCGCAAGCTCATCAATGTGGATGAAGTCTGTGGACTGGGATGATTCGTCTGCAAATGAGTACGGGAGCTGCGCGGGCTTGCTGGTTGGGGGTCGGAGACTGCATGTCAAGCGGGGCGAATCGTGCATGCTAGCTGCTATCGTCAATGTGAAAATCGCCTACTGACGGTATCCGATTTGCCTAACGTTGACGGGGGGAGGCTGCGGTTGCCTTGATCAAAGTCGATTGAGCGTGAGGAGAATCCGATCCGAGATAAGACTTTGGTCATGCGTACAACACCCTGACACTTCATACGAACACGAAAGAAGGCTGCCGTGGACCTCAGTACCGCTATACTCGACTCAGGTTCGCACTGCTCATCTTGATCATAATCGATCCCTGAAGCTGATCTCGAAGCCAGCCGATCGATCTCCAACCTCGCCGGCCGTCTTGCCGGGTTCCAGCAGACGTTCCAGTCAATGGTGACTTGATGCCTTGTCAGCGCGTCAGTGTGCGGCCCCTGAGCGAGCTGTGCGTCGTGTGATCAGTCTAATTCAATCAATCTCCGCATGTAATGACGTCCCGCGTATCAGAATCCCCCAATATGCAGCAACCACGGAAGTACAGGATTGGGACAAGTTGCAGCCGCGAGATAAATTCTACTGCAGGCGCTGCACAATACTTGCCGCCAGTTGAGGCCTGCGACCCAACCTCTAGACGTCAGCTACTGCCTCAACAAACTGATCCGTGAAGACTCCAAGACCATGCGATCCTTTCAACCCATCGCAAGCTTGGGGTCTGCAACACCATGCAGATTGGAATGCAATCCACATTGATAAGGTACCCGCAGAAGGGTACCAGACCCGCCCGTTGGGTATGAACGGCAACGGATTGCAATCACCCGTCATGCTTAAAATCTCCAACCGTTTGTTTGAAGTAATCGTGACCTCCTTGACTGAGGTGACCACAATTCCTCGACCAAGACAACGATGAAAGTGGGTAGACGATACTAGCATCTCGAAGTGCGTGCATGGACTGACGTCACAGTGGGCACGACTACACGTCAATCCTCTAGAAAGTAGTCCTCTGCCGCCTCTTCCGAATCCGAACTGCTCCCGTCCGTTCTCCGGCCCGCGGCGACACGCGGCGCGGCTCCGTTGCCCCGCGCTTTGGGCTCCGCGCCCGCATTCTCCCCGTCCAACCCGTCGCTCATCTCCAGCACCCCGTCCGGCGACAAAGTCGCGGTCGCCGTCATCCTCTGCGCAACTCTCTCTCGTTTCGGCGACACGGCTGCCGCGTCGCTCCGCCGAGTCGCCAACCCCGATAAAGTTCCCGCCAACAGCACATCCTCCGCCGCTCGAAGGCCCGGATCGCCCCCCCGCGAGCCGTTTCCGGAGGGATCCCCCCGCCCCGACCCGCTCGCGCCCGCCGTCTCCTGCAACGCCCGTGCAAGCACTTCTTTTTCGATTTCCCCCGCCTGGGGCGGCCTATCTTTCACCCCCCCGACCAGCTTCGGCCCCTTCTTCCCGGGCGCCCGCACTTCCTCCTCTGCGCGCCCGCTTACGCTCGGCTCCTCGACGGCCCACTGGCCCTCATACGCTATGACCACCACGTCCGGACGCTTGTTGCTGTACTTTCGGACGGCCCCCCGGATCGCCTGCGCCACCTCCTTTTCGATCACCGAGAGCGGCTGGTTCGCGGCGATCCGTTTCAGGCATCGCTGGGCCTCGGTTTGCATGACGCCGAGCAGTTTTCCGTGGTCCACCCACATGCATCGTGTCGTGATGCGTATCCGTGCCTTCAACCCGTACGGCTCCTTTCCGTCCTGGTATTGCTGCGCGCTCGCCAGGACGCGCGTGCCGGCGGGCCGCGTGATTTCGAGGCTATGGCCAAAACGAAGGAAGCTGATTAGAAGGTTGAATATGACGGCGCCAAAGAGTGCTACGGAGTCTGTCTGTCCAATTGATGGTTATGCTGGCTCCCCAATGGGTTTGGTAAGTGTGCTTTAGGCAGTCTGTCGCTGAAGGCTGTCGCGGAAGCGGTGCACACTCGGAACTTAGGCGAAACAGCACAACTCAGTGCTGTTTGAAACAAAAGGAACGACGCGGCAAGCTGCTTCACTGCGGAAGACGGAGTCAAGCCTTGGATCCTACCACGCGATTAAGGCCGCACGAACGATTTGAGAGCTTACAAGAATTGCTTGCAAGGCTTCTCTGCTAATGAATCTTGGAAGGTCCTCTTTCTTCCTACCGAGGACCTTTCAGTCGAGTCAGCGGGGCCAAGGAGAAAGTAGGGAGGGCACTTGCCTGGCGATTACCATCCCCTCGACAGCGATGTGCATCCGCTCGGCGATCGCCATCTCGTGAGACGACCCCGTCGCACGATCGCCGTCGTTGTATTGCAACTGCAGCAAAGAAAACGAAGTCAGACGAACTGCCACGTAATTTTTAATCAAGAGATGTCGATAAACAGGAGTATGCATACCAGACAGCATGCGCATCAATGAGCTGGTGATGCGTCAGGGCGAAGCTTTGCTTTTTGGCAAGTGGTTGCCGTCTCACCAAAATCGTCCTAGCCATAACTGGCCCGCCAGGTCGAAAGCTTGAGTTGGGACCATGTCGAGTCAGAGATTCTTGTCGAACTATTACCTCAATGAAAAATCGAAGCTCGTGGCTTCAAAGCTTACTTCCTCTCCCACTTTACGGGCGCTCTCACTTTGCGGGCGTGAAAGTCGTCTCACCTTCAAGTTTTGTTGGCCCATCAGGGCTAGTTGACCGGTGGTTACCGTGTTCTTGTTCCGGAGGGGGGCCACTCCGAGCATTTCACCATTCTTGATGACCTGCAAAATGGATCTTAAGGGTTAAAGCGGCGAGATCTCAGTGCTGGTGGCCGCAAAGGTAGCTGCTCTGTGGCCACGGACTATGTTAGTAGCAAAGAGTAGCTTAAATGTTATCGAGAAACCCGTCGCTTCCGAATCTCTTGGTCTTACCTCTGTCCAGACAGCAGATTCCGTGCAACAGGGGCAACCACCGCGCTTCCGCCGAGTCTTTGAGGGGCAACAAATTTTGCCTACGTGGCTCTTAATCGAGGTTCAGCTAGTCCTTGTCAGCCCACAATGGACCTCACTTCGTTCAAGGACCTCAAATGAATTTCGAAATTGATTCCTCCTCCAAGAAAAAGAGTACCCAGGTTATAACTGAAGCTCCCAACTCCGTTCTCCAAACCGAAACATAGAGACATTCCTCCTCACCGTGGTATGCCGGATCCCCTGTTGCCGCGCCAGCTGTTCGTGCGCCTTCAGGAACGCGTACTCGCCGTGCACCGGCAGAAAGTGCTGCGGCTGGCACAGCCGGATCACTTCCTCCTGCTCGTCGGAGTACGCGTGTCCTGACGTGTGCAACCGCTCCCCGCGCCCCATCGCGATCGCGGGCCCGAGCTCCGCGATGCGGTTCATCATGCGAACGACACGTGTCTCGTTTCCAGGGATCATCTTGGCAGAGTAGAGGACGAGGTCGTCTTTGTTGAGCTTCAGGTTCTTGCTGCCGCCGAAGGAGGCCAGGTTGAGGGCCGCGCGCGGCTCGGCCTGCAAAAAAGAGGTGATTTGGCTTTTAAGAGCTCTAGGAGAACATGGAAAGTCTTCTAAAGGAGCCAAAGATTACCCTGCAGGGATCTTCGGCTCTGTGCCGTCTCGTTCTGATGAAAGTAGTGATGGTTCTAACATTTCCTCTTTACGGCCACCCTCAGCGGTTCTATGTTCGGGGGAAGATTTGAGGCCATTCAATGGCACATGTACAGCTTATAGATTGGAAAACGCTCTTCACTTCTTTTCGCTCAGAAGGACAAGTTGCCCATCTCCACACTGAAGTGGCTAAGATGGCCAAAGTCCGTCGCTTTCTGAGGCATGGCTGCGAGGTCTCCAAGCACATTCAAGAGTCTGCAACGTTCTGTTACGTGGACACAGCTGCGAGCACGGACCTGAGAGCCGGTGGTGACGATAAGCAACTCGTGGGGGGCGTAGTTGTCGAGGTCGCCGGCATTGATCTGCAAACACGTGGCAGGGCGTCAGAAAAGAGGGGCGACATTCAGATGAAGCACGAACTCTGTCTACGTCACGGATGGCCGTTAAGGGGGCTGAAGAAGCTTAAGAAAAGATGTAAAGCCGAAGAAAAGATGGAAGCTATCACGGAGCGTGCAAGCGAATGGCGCGCCATGAAGGCAGATGAACACTGGCGATATTCAAACGATGCAAGAAAAGGAAGGTCAGCAAAAACTCAAAAAAACATCAAAGTACGCAGCCGAGCCAGCGTACAGCTCGTACCAGGATGGAGGGGTCGAATGGTGCGCGGCCATCCTTCCAGGCGGCGTCCAGGTAGCTCTTCAACGACATGCCCACGAAGCACTGCACAGTGACACGACAGATCGGAGTGAGCAAAGCCTTCAGTCCGATACAACTGCGACTGAAGGAGCGCCCGTTCCTCTCGTCTCAGTGCACCAGAAGTCACGTCAAAGGCGGTCCGCTCCCATTGGACTGCAAGTCGAGCTTACTGGAGCGGCCCAGCCTTCTAAAATGTTGGATAGATCCTGCGCGCCAGAGTTTCGTTGACGGACGGCGAGCTGTCTTACAGTCGCTGATTAAGGGTGCACACAGATCCACCTGTCCTGATTAGCTGTGCAGCTGTCCGTGTTGCTGTTATCACAGGCGTGATGAAGGATCCGTGGCACCATCTGCGGCGTCGACATTGCTCGATAGCAACATAGCAACATAGAACACACAGCCCTCCTAGAAAGGGCGGCCGGAACCGCTCGAGACTCCAAAGCCCGGAGCTCCCCTGATCGGTCGCACCCATGTGGTCAATTTCGCAGCGACTGCGATGCGGCATTTGTGGTTTTGCAGACACCCAAGCGACAATTGGCGACGCCCTCTTTAGCATGGGAAGAAAATCTCACCAGCTTGCGCCCCGTGGCGTCCGCTGCCGCCTTGACGCTGCCGAGGCGGTGCACGTTGGACGCGAACTGTGTAGTGATGACGCGCCCCGGATGCTCCGCGACCCTCCGCATGAGGCTCTTGGCCACCTCGGACTCGCTCACGGTGCGCCCGGGGGACAGCACGTTCGTGCTGTCGCTCATCATCTGCGGTCGAAAGCACGTTTATATGCGTACAAACACCTTGTCAATTCGCGGGGCGGGTTGGATCCAGGACGTCCAATGCACACCCAGGGAACACCTGTCGCGCATCAATTGCGCCCGAGAGGAGGGAGAACGTTCTTAAGGCTGACCGCGGCCTGTGGTATGTGGAATCATAGACGGGATGGGGGACGCTGGGTCGTACCGCTTTGCAGATCAAGTTGCGGTTTCCAACGTCTTACGACATGGTAAAAAGGGAAGTGACAAGTTCCTGAACACCAATCTGTAGAACCCACAGATTGCCATGGTAGGGCAGACCGAAATCTCTGTTGAACACAACATATAGATGCTGTCAACAAACAGCTGTCCAGAGACGCCCAAAACACATTCAAACACGACAAAAGGGGGCTCTTGCACGCACTCACCAGCGTCACCCCTTCCTGACCCACTTCCTCCAGAGCTGCCCTGTCGAAGATGTCCCCGTCGATGGGGCTCTCGTCAATCTGCACAAGGCAGAAGGCTTCGCAGGTCCGATATCCGATTTTAGCCGCTGACCGAAATCTGACACGAGGTCTAATCGTCATCCTTCTGACCTGGGGACGCAGACTCAACGGCCCCGTATGAACCGCCCAGGTACGCGGTGTTGCTAGCGAGACGCCGACCTCATTCAGTAACTTCTTTGTCTTCCTAATCTTAGAAACTCGGCTCTTTCTAGTTTTCTGCAATTACCCAGGCCCTGTCCCTGCCTTGGGGTCCGGCTATCTCCCTTCCTCTTCCGATGCTTGTATGCGCAGCCATCTCGTCTGTTCGCAGTTCGACTTAATGCCGGTTTCCTTCAACTTGATGATGCTTTATTGTTGGCACCACCACCGCGGAAGCTACCCAGCCTGGGCCTTTGGCTGAAGGATTTTGAATCCTCACTTTCGTGTCAACCAGAAAAGAACCGTCCCTCTCTCGGACCTCAGAACTCACCACTCGAAAGCATCAAACCACCAGCTTGACGGCTTCATTCCTAATTGGGTAGTTCACCGCAACACCGAAAACCTTTTCCCTGCCAGGAGATTCTTCGACTTACCTTCCAGTCTCCCGTGTGCACTATCGTTCCGTCCTCGCACCGGAAGATCACCCCGCACGCATCCGGGATGCTGTGCGTGACCCGTATGGGCTCCAACTCGAACGGCCCCGCCGTGAATCGCTCGCGCATGCGGAACGTGTGGAAACGCTCGGGCTCCCACAGCCCATACTCTTTCATCTTGCGCTGGATGAGGTGGTACGTGAACCCGGTGGAAAAGATGGGGGTCTTCGGATCCAGGGCTGGCACCACCTGGCAGGTTAGAACCAGAATGCATGATGCATAGACTTGTGCATTTGAAACCTAGGCTTGAAGAAAGGGGAGGACTGGAAGCTGGGGTTTAACTCACAGAAACGGTTTCACAGGGCCTCAGACAAGATGCTTTCTATACTTAGACAATGGAAACTTTTGCTTTGGCCTATGCTCACGAAATGGAGGAAAAGGTTGAAATGAAGTGGTTTTCGCACTTACCCAGGGCAGGGCCCCAATATGGTCCTCATGCCCGTGTGTGATAAAGACGGCCTCAATCTTGTGCTTCCAGCGCGAGATGAACTGCGTGTCTGGGAGCACTCTGTTGATGCCAAGCTCGTCGAAACTGCACTTACGAGTCAAGTGGTTATTCACGGGCATTGATCGCCGAAGATGGGGGCTTAAAAGGGCAGTCTGCATGTTGGCGCCTTCGCACAGATTGACATGGAATCGACGATGCTGTCGACGAAAGCATCGGCGCCGTATGGAGACTCAGAACTGTCACGCCTGGCATGTCCAGCATTCAGAATCTGCCCAGCGACAGCGCAAACTTCAAGTCCAAGTCGTTGTGAATCCCAAAGGAGCCCCAACCCGACCGAGGCGGGTTGCCCACTTTCCTCCTTACAGGGATACGGAGGAGAAAGAAAGAGAAGAAAGAACACAACAAAGTTGAACACTCAAAGAGCTTTGCAGTAGCGCCTCACTCTGGAAACATGAGCCCCGCGTCCAGCATGATGTACCGGTCGTTGTGCCCGACCAACATGCAGTTCATGCCAATCTCTCCAAGCCCGCCAATGGGAAACACTCTCAGGGGGGGCCCGGGGAGGCCTAGGTCCACAATTCCACCCATCTTGCGCTGCGTGCTGTCGTCTCGGCTGCGGCCGGGGGCGTCCGTAAGGTTGTTAGGAGAGCTGGACTGACGGCGGCCGCCTGCGTAACAGAACATAACCAGTGAGAATTTTGTCTCATTTCTGGGCCTTGCTGTGAGTACTAACTTGTATCGAAGTGCAAAGCATTCAAACTGAGACGATAGCCAACGAAAGCCAATGGCGTGGCGCCAAACTTTCAGCATTGCAATTGAGTAGACGTAATTGTAAAGATTGCAACTGTAGCTTTTCAATATGCGATTTGAGGGAATGAAGATGCACCACTTAACACTCCCTGGAAAACTTTCTTTGGACAAGGGAAGAGGAAAATTTCTTGTAAGAGCAATAAACCAAACGGACACTTGTGACTGACGATTCCTCCACCAACATTTAAAAGTGGGTGTCATAACAAGGCAAAGACGAATATGTGCACGCACCTCGTCGATTGCCCGATGATGATGCTGCCATAACTCGCACATTTTGCCTGTGCTTGCTTTGAAAGCTCGTAATGGCAGGAAGGAAAGTTGCAAGGTCAGCGGAACGAAACCCCCATTTTCCGGGCTTCAAAACAGTCCCGCAGAAATCTGAAGCAGGGGTCTGGAGACAGGTTGGTTTGATGGAGCAGGTGGTTGGTGTTCTTATCTTTACATTGGTTTGACGCATAACACTGGGAGCTGGGCCTGTGAGGCAACCAGCAGATGCCACCATTACCGCCATCTTTCAAGAGCACGAAAGAACTACCCTCACATCACACGGATGAAGCTTCCTAACGTGCTCGACTTTCTATGTGGCAATCAGAAGCTCAGAATTGTGCCCATGCAAAACACCTTCAAAGCATCGCCCATGGCAGAATTTGCCTTCGCTTTTTGGCCAGCTGTCCACCTTCACTTCGAAGTTGGTGACTTAAGAAAGATGGCGCCAATGGCAGTTGCTTCGTTGACGGATTTGAGCCGTCCAATGTGTATCTTCCGTCACCATCTTGCATCTGAGCCGTACGATGGAGCCCTGGTTCTACCAGCACCTCTGAAAAGTGAAAAGTCAGCTTGACAATGACGGTCAAACGCTGGACAAGCTAAACGCGCTAGCTTTTCAGAGAAGGAGAACGGCGTCAGCTGGGGAGGTGGCCAGTTCCTAGCCAGGGCCTCTAGGGAAGAGTAGGGAAGAGGAGTGAAACGTTGGCAGCCTCGGATACGAGCTGCAATTGGCGCAGAGTAGTGTGCTATTTTCTGCAGGAGGCTCAGTGCAAGCGGCGCCTTTTAATTGACAGAGAGCCCTCACGTCTGTTCACTTGTGCACGCATGATGGCTTTCTCTGCGGCAAAGTCTACTCCAATGACCATTTTCAACCTCAATGAAAGAGGAATTGGCAGCGGGGTGGGGAGTGGGCAGCTCATGTCACCAGTAAGGACCGTCAATTGCCCTTCAGTGCATGCACTGTTGCCCCATCAATTGTCTGGGCGAAAGCTCCAAGTCCAGAGCACGCCTACAAGGAGTCAACGAGTGGTCCCTGTTCCAAGGGCATCAAGTGGCCATGGCAGCATAAGGAAATCACAGCCAGGGGACGCAGTTCCTGGTGACTCTAAGCTCCAAGAGGAACTTGTCGATGTCCTAAGACTAGAAATTGCAAAAGCACAGATGTCCATGTTCTGCGATGCGGAAGCTGACAAGCTCCGTGAGATTGCTGCGGAGGGGCTCCGGGAGCTGGACCGCAAGTTCCAAAACACAATTCTGAACACGTGCAATGAAGTTGATGCTGAGGGCGAGCGGGTGAGTTGGAGGCAGCATGTTTTGGAGTGCTCTGATTGCAGGAGATGTTACATGCAACGAGGTCAATTGTGTCTTATTCCCCTGTTGCTTGCAGGCAACTGTGAGCCTGTGCGTGTGTTGGATATGAAACTAGGGTTCGCCACAAATAATGCATCTCTATTTGAGAAACTTTGTTTAGTGGACCAAGACAAGAGGCTAGTAGTAGGTTGTCACACTTACCTTCTGATGATCTGAAGGCATAAATATTGTGAGCCTCACAGCTGGATTGAAAGCCTTCGTGTGACATCGTTAATCGGTTATTAGACATCATGTTTCTTTGAATGCCCTATGTGGCTTTGTTGTTGATTGTGTCCTGTCAATTGTCATGTGCAGGCTTTGAAACGTTTGGATGCGGATGCTGCGCGGTTCAGGATGAGGATTGAAGAGAGCAAAGCTCAAGCTGAGGTAAGACAAGCTGGTGGCATGTTGCAGCACAAGATCGAGCATGCTAATAGTAGAAAGCATATCTGAAGCCTGATGTAGTGTGCACCACAGGCCTATGGTTCAATGAAGCCGGCTTCAGAGGGTGGCTCACCATGAGGACTACGTCAACCGAAGTGTCTGGAAGTTGGTGGTTCGTCAAGGTATTTTTGGAAGTTAGATGTACTTCAGAAATTTGTTCCAGTCTGAGGGACAAGCTCTTCTGCTCAGGCTTCTGCGAGGGACTCGGAGCTGCTGGAGCAGAGCATCTTTGAGGCACGCAATGAACGCCTATTCTTCAAGAACCTCTACACGCCAGCCAAGGCAAAGTCCCCGCCAAGAACAGCCGCACAGGCACAGCAGCTTCAGCAGGTACGTAGGAAGCATGTGCAGCTGCAAGAAGGGCTAGAGATGAAGATCAGCATGTGCAGCTGTCAGAAGGGCTAGAGATGAAGATCAGCAGTTCTGGATAATCAGGAGGGACTGTCGAGGGAGGCAGGGTATTGATCTTGTCGTCAGTTGCACACTTTGCAGGTACTTGTGGAACTGATGCTGTTCTTAGCAGAGGACGAAACGCACTACTGGCTCCTTTTCTCTGCTCTCTGTCGTTGGTATGTTGGTCCCGGCAAGATTGGGCAAAAGTGACAATCTCTGATTGCTTGAAATCTGATTGTTCTTCAGGAGCTTCAAGCCATCCGTGATGTGGCCGCTGACAGCTTCGGGTCAAGTTACAGACGGTTGCTTTATGGAGCGCTCTCAATCGTCATGACATCTGCGCTCTGGAGCACAGCGACTGGTGAGGCCATCTGTGACTGTAGCTGGGCATTGCAACTGACCTTTTAGACACAGGGTATTCTGTGCTAGCACACTTCCTGAACCAGTGACTCGTCCTGTTGGAGACCTGTGATTGTTGTCATGTACGACATAAGGGGGAGGAACATAAGCTCCTCGTGTCATTGTTGCACAGCGTTACTTTCGAATAACTAGTGTCGAGAGTACGTCGCAAACCCTTCTGGTGGGTTGAAGACAAACTCTTTCCTTGAAATTTCGGAGATTCCTGACATATTAATGGTCTACTTGTGTTTGAAATTGTTCGGCAAAGAATGGGAGTATTTGAATACAAGCCTCCAGTCTTGACAGCGGCATAAGCAAGCACTCCTGAGCAACCGACTCACACGTTAGAATGAAGTCGAATCGGTGTAAGGCATAGTGAACACTATTTCGTTGGATGAAAGTTGCTGAGCTGGAGTTGAGTCCTCATAATTCTCCTCGCTACGTCCACTGCTTCGCAACAGATGTTCTTGAGTTCCTGTTTATCTTGCCTTTTCAAACTGTCGCAGCTTTGGATCAGTTGCAAGAGTTGATAACACAGTATCAAGAGCGGGATTTCGAAGCCGGGTCTTCTTGCCGCACAACAGAACACAGGAGCTTCTCCGATTTCTGATCCTTGGATCTGCTCCATTGCGCAGCTTTCACGTCAGGGAATCCCATTCGCTGGTCTAAGGTGGTGATTTACCTGGCGATTCTGGGGTGTATCTTCATGCAATTCTGGTTTGAGAGCTCTCAAACCTCCTCTGCCACAGCAAACGGTTCCGTCTCAGAGGCTGAGACTTCAAAGAAGGACGATAAGAAATGATGACTGGCTGAGGCCTTCTGTTCGACGTGCTTTTACTTGTACATAGACATAAACACTGGATGGGAGAACCAGTTATCGCTTCTCCCTTGTCAAATTGCCATTGTTGTACAGATCGACTAGCAGCTAAACAGTGTACAGTGCTTATTTGATTGCTTTCTACACGGATAGAGCTTGTGAATAACACCCCATAGCTAGCAACGTTGTGCATGTGCAAGAAAACCGTAACAAGGATAGAGCAGTTGAGCTAGTGGCTGTAAAGCTAAGGTAGGCTTGCTAAGCTAGACCAGTGCAAGCAAGAGGGCACGTGTGATGTAATTCAGCTTGATACACTTCTCCGAGTAAGTTCCTGCAAGATTGCTCTTGCTTAATGCTTACAAATGTTTGTGAAGCTTTGGCCGAATTTCTGGTTGTCAAGCACCGAGTGTAATGCTAAACCGGAAAGGGTGACTGCTCTACACTTTACAATTCCGCAAGTTCGTAACGCCAGTCGATCGGGTCTATTTAGCGTTACCAGATTTTCGAGGACAATCTTCTACTAAATCTATATACCTAGTCCACTTTGGTACCTCTTTATATGGGGACGCCAGCCGTCTGGCCTGCGAGCATGAAGTTTGAACTCAAG
>DF236994.1:254516-287256 GCA_000708835.1 Klebsormidium nitens
AGTGTTAGTTGGAGCTTACTATAATATCTTTGCTTATTATCATCTTTCTTGAGAATTATGCAGCGAGCCAGTCTGGTCTCCGGGTTGTCCGCCCAACATGTGCTTGCGGTATCTTGGAAGTTGGCCCCGGTCGAAGCGGGTAACTTTGCCAGCCTCGAAACTACCCCGGGCCCCGGGCCCGGGGTACCGCTGTCAGAGCAGTAATTCGACTTCTGCTGCCTGCATCCTCTTGCCAATTGGCATGCATTGCGAGTGCCAAGCAGCAGTAGACAACTCTCAAGAAAGATAATAGTAAGCCAAGATATTAGTAAGCTCCGACTAACACTAAAAACCCTAACATAATTGAAACACCCGCTCCGCACCCGTACCCACCCTAACCACCATACTAACCCTACCCGTCACAGTACGGTTACCTTACTATTATCTGGGCTTACTACTATTTTTCTTGAGTTTCATCAGCAGTAGCCAGTTTGTTACGGGGTCAATCATGTGTCAATCATACCGATCGACCGTACTTCGCGAAATCCGGCGGCTACACATGACGGAATCATGCAGGGCCCAGCGGATGCGCCTAGCACCCGGGTCCCGGACTCCCGGTCCCCCGGGGTACCACCACGGCAAGTACTGTATGTCGTAATCTTTTTCCGGTTTCAAGCGTTACGTTTCGAACTTTCGACTCTGCGTCCTTCCGATTCTTGACGCCTCGATGAGTTGACGAGTCTAGCGTACACGGTACGATTCGTGGTCGGGCGTTGCCAAGCGACTACCCCGGGAGGACTTACCGCCCGATTCTGCTCGGATGTCGCCCGTACTTACGTAGTAGTCTGTACCGTACGAGACCCTATACCGGCTCACCTTATTTTTCAAGCGCTTATCTGCAATGCTGGGACCAAATATGGACCATTTGAGACGCGGTTTTCTGCACATATCCTATCTTATTGAACCCCATCGAGGGCAGAAGTCGGAATTTCATTTGGCCCCGAGGAGGTCCTTGCAGCCCTGAAAACCTTCGATTTTGGCCAAAAAGAGCAAGAAAACTTGACGGATCGGCGATCGCCGTAGACTGGAACAAGATAACAAATAAACCGAGCCACTTCTAGCTCAGCCCGATCCACTTCTGGACCCAATTCGGTTCTGGGGCTCGTACGGTAGGTGTTCTGTAGGTGTTCGGAGGCGCCCTCGAACCGGCCCGGGAAGAGCAGCCCGGGACTCGACATCGGTGCAGCAAGTATGGACTCGCGGCATCCGGACTTGACCGTAACGTCCGAGTCGGAGGCTCAAGAGTCGAACAGTCTGAGTACCGTAGTGACTTGGGAATTCATCTTTTAATAATAATTTTGGCTCAAGACGAAAATTCAGAAACTAAATTGGACCCTGAGGGAGAAAAGGAGAAACAACAAAATTATTGGAAATCAGCCCAGATTGCTGTCAAACAAGGCAAACAAACCAAAATCTCAAATTTGGAGAAATGTAAAATAATATCTCTTATCGCAGGACGAAACCTGAAAACTTTCGAAAATAATTATTCGCGGCGCTTGGGGGTGAATTCCCAAGTCACTACGGTATTGTCTGACACATAGGTAGGTCCGAGGCCGGTAGATCCGAGGTACGGTATTGAATTTCTGAACCCGAGATCTGCAATGCAGATCAGCATGCTGTGCACTCTGGGCACAGGCAGCACTTGGCACTGATAGCACTGGCAGTCTGGCAGCATGGCTTTCGGCAAGAGTCGGGGCCAGCACAGACATGGTTTTCTGTTTTTGCCTGATACTTTCCTTGGACCGCCAAGGACAAGTAGCTAGGTACTGGGAGGGAGACAAGCTGCGTTGTTCTCACAGAAAATTCTGGCTCTGTATCTTCAGAAGACGAAGTACAGGGGCTGCGCGGCGGGCTTGCAAGCTCTTTTGTGGGAGACCACTGCTTTTAAGGAGAAACCATGGCGGGTAGCTCCAGCTGCTCAATGCATTTGGCTCTGTGGGCTACGCTGCTCTTTAGCGTGCTCTTAGGCTGGGGGGGCGCGGCGGCTTTCAACGTTACTTACCTCCAGGGATGCGATGTTTCCAACAACCTGACCCAGCTGTGGCTGAATGGCACAGGCCTCAGGGGGCCAATCCCCCCCGAGATTGGCAAGTGTACGGCGCTGCAAGTTCTCAGCCTGAGCAATAATTCAAGGGTGAATGGGTCCATTCCGCCGGAGATTGGGCAACTGACAAATCTTAGGACCCTGGACTTGGGGAGCACCGGCCTCAGTGGGCCTATACCCTCAGAGATTGGCAACTGCACAGCGCTGCAAGTTTTGACCCTGCGGAGCGCCTATAAGGTGAATGGCTCCATTCCCGGGCAGATTGGGCAATTGACCAACCTCACTACCCTCGATTTGGGGAGCACCAGCCTTACTGGGCCTATTCCAGAGGAGATTGGCAACCTGCCTAGTCTCCAGGCACTGGAACTGGCGTTTAGCTCTGTGGGGGGCTTCATACCATGGGACGCTCTTTGTTCAAAGACAAACCTCTCGCTGCTATTGCTCAACTCTACGGAGGTTGAAGGGCCCATCACGCGCGATATTGGCAAGTGCACGGCGCTTAAGTACCTTTCCTTGACTGGCAACACCAAGGTGAACGGCTCCATTCCCGTGGAGATTGACCAGCTGGGTAAGCTAACAAAGCTTGATCTCAGTGGCACGAACCTCAGTGGACCTATCCCCAGTGCGTTTGGCAACGTCTCCAGCCTTGAGGTGCTATTTCTGAATGATAATAATTTGACAGCACCGGTACCTTGGGAAGCCCTCTGCCAGCTTGCAAAGCTGTATTCTTTGAACCTAGGCGGCAACTCGCAGCTCAAAGGTCCGCCCCCCCCACCTTGTGTGTGGAGCTTAACACGCCTGCGGAGCCTGGCGCTAACCGACAGCCCAGTGTTTGGGGGAACCCCGCTCCCTTTGGACTTTTGCCAGCTCGTCAAGCTGGAGTTTCTGTATCTTGGGTCTACTAACCTAAGTGGCACAATACCCCCTTGCTTAGGCAACATGCCAGGGCTCAGAGCGTTGGGTTTGTCTGCAAATCGGTTAGTGGGGCCCATTCCCTCCGAGCTTGGCTCGCTCCGCAACCTTACCCTCGCAACACTCAAAGACAACAACCTGACCGGAAACATTCCAGAGGAATTCAGCGATTTGGCCCAGTTAGTCTGGTTGAACATTGCTAACAACCAACTTTCTGGCCCGTTGCCCGCCAAGGTGTTTGAAGGCCTCCGGCAACTCATCTCTTTAGACCTGTCCAACAACAGTCTTACGGGGCCTATTCCCACTGAGATAGGCGCCAGCGGAGAGGCGTTTGACTTCCTCAGCCTGGCGCACAACAACCTCTCCGCAGTCATTCCCCCGGGTCTTGGTAACCTCTCCAACCTAACCTACCTGGATCTGAGTTACAACCAGCTGTCAGGCGAGCTCCCCGTGGAGCTGAGGGCACTCCGCCCCTCCAAGTTGGGCCACATCAACCTCCGGCACAACAACCTGACTGGGGGGGTGGGCCCTATCGGCCACCTCACAGCCCTATCCGTGATTGCCCTCGACAACAACAATTTCAGTGGGCCTATTCCCACCGCGTGGTTCAACAGTACCGAGCTTGGGACGCTCATCCTCTCTTTCAACAGCTTCTCCGGGCCCATCCCCTCAGCCATTCGCAACATGCGGCCCCCCAACATCGCCGAAGTGTTGGCTCTATTCACCGGCGTTCCTGCCTCCCAATTCAGCCTCGTGGAGGAGATCTTTGGGTCTATCACCATAAGCCTCGACTCCAACCAGCTCTCCGGCAGCTTCCCAGACATAGGCCAAATCAACGTCACCGCCATAATTTTCAATGCTTCCGACAACAAGCTTTCGGGTACGTTCCGTGCGGGGCCCTTCAAAAAGAAAAATTTTACGGCGAGCTACTTAGAGCTGAGCAACAATGGCCCCCTCGAGCTCCTCCCCGGGTACAACCTGAGCGGGTGGGAGCTGGTCTCCCTCCCCAATATATCCTCCCAGGGGGATCCCCTCGTCGCGCCGGACATGCGGGCGCTGACAATTGCGGGGCGCGGCATCCCCCCCAGCAAGAAACTAGACCTGGCGAGAATCCCCGCCACGTGCCCCTATGTATCTTACGCCAACGGCAACGTCAACGACATCAGCTTCTGGGACGCGTGCGACAAGTCTTTTGGATGCGTTGTCAACCTCATTGGCACGGGCTCAAAGCTCAGCCGCGCGACGCGTGAAAGGGTATGCCTGGGCAAGATCTCGGTCTTCTTGGAGGGCGACTCGCCGAGAGTCCAATTCACAGCCTCGGGAGGCACGGGGTCCGCATTCCTGGTGAACCGGCAGGGCAGCGTCTACTTCAACGACTCTGCATTTGTCAACAAGCTCGACTTGGGCCCGGGCGGCGTGACTTATACCGGTGTCGACTTTCCACGCGTCCAACGAGGCAACCTGTGCCGCAACGAGGAGGCGGCGGAGGTGGTGGGCATCACCTATGGCGTCTTCGCAGCGCTTATTCTGGCCAGTGCTGCCGCGTGGTGGTGCGCCAGGGCCTGGGGCGTTTTCGATAAGACGGGCGGCAAGCTTTCGCCTCGGATTGCGCGTGGACTCGGCGCGGGCGCCTACCTCTGGGGCGTCGCGGGCTTCTTTGTATCCTGGGGCGATCTGGTGTCCGACGTCCAAGTGGTGGTCGAGATCTGGGGGGTGTGGTCCGCCTGGGTGATTCTGGGACTGATCCTCGCGCCGTTTCTCCTGAGCGCGCTGTATGCCGGGCGCGTGCTCTTGGAAGGTTCTGACTACCGTTGGTCCCTTTCGGAGGTGAGAACCTTAACTCTCTGTCAAAAACTTTGTTGACACATAAGTGGCACCTCAAGCCCCGCCTCCTTCTGTTCGACGAGACTTCTGTAAAGCTACTGTGTGCTGTGGTTTTGGACAGAGTTTCACATATCGACCTTCTGGATTCCTTTGTTGGTCCGTCAAATTGATGCGTACATTCAGCAGATCAAGCTGATGCGGACAGAAATTTGCATTGAGTAGCCTGATTTCTCAGTCTAGCTGAGGCCTAGCGGAGATTGCCAGGCCTCGAGACCCTTTCGCTTGTCATGCTTGTTCTGATCTGGTTTTCCAGGCTGGCGACGCCTACTGTGATTAGAGATGTACCGCTCAATTGATAGAGCCATTCGAGTTAAACCAAATGGTTTGATCGGCAGGGACGTAATGGAGATGCATTCATAAGAATTGCCGTGCAGACAGTACGAATGCAGCCCGTCGCAAGCCTGAAGCGTTGTGCCGTCAAGTGTCCGTTTGATTCGACTTCCTGACCGAACCCAAAACAGACAAAAGATTGTATATTGTTGATGTTTGCATTCGAAGGTCTTAATCTTCCCCCTTGACTTGCAGGCGCGCTTCAAGTGGATCCCCTTCTACAACCTGCCCGACCCCACTGATCCCCTGCCTCTGAGCGCCCTCCCTTTGTGGAAATACCCTCTCGTCCCACTCGCGCTCCCTGTCACTGTCGTATACGTCATCATACTGGACCTCCTCGACCTGCTCGACAAGATCGGCGCCCACCTGCGCTTCGGCCCCACCGTTTACTCTCTCCACGCCTACTCCGAGTTCCGGTCGCAAGCGGACCTGACGCTCCGCTCCATCCCGCAAGCGGTGTTCCAGACGACGCTCTACCTGCTGGGCAGCTCGCGCGCCACGCGCATCTACATCGACGAGCAGATCCTGTTCCGGTCCGTTGTGCTGTCGCTGCTGAACGTTTTCATCCGGTTCAACTTCCTGGCGCACGAGCACCTCACGACGCGCGTCCCGGTGGGGACCATCCTGCAGAGGCGCTTTGCGGCGCGCAACTGCCGCGCGACCGCGCTGCGTGCCTTGGGCGACGACGATGAGAAGGTCGATGAGCATATCTTTGAGAAGATCGAGGAGCTGTAATTGCATTTGTACATGCTTTCTAAAATATTGTAACAACAAGGCTCTCCGGCTGCGTATAGGGTGTTTAAGCTGAAGATCATCATTGTGATTGCACAGAACGGAAGCCTGTCAGCACCCCGCCTAGAGTTGATGCCGTGCTAGGAGAGTCATCAGAGTGGCTGCGCTAGTAGCATCCATTAACTACTTCAGACGAACCGGACTTGAAGTTGGACGGTCGTGTAGGGGTCACGAGTTTGGCTAGACTCAATCAAGCGCAGCCCTAAACATATTACTGGTGTCTAGTCTGTTCAACTATCCGTCTAATGAGTCCGTCTCCAATTTCGCATAAAGCTTCTGCGCTAAGTTTGGCAGGGCCCCTTGATTTATCCTATACCGCATTGGTTCATGGATTTTAGAGCAGATGTACGTCTTACTACCGTAGAGACTTCGACGATGTTCCTGCGTGATCCAACCGTCCAACAACCAAGTATGTTCTTCCGTTTGGGCACCAACTTGGCAACAAGGACTGATGCGATCATTGGTATTGAGTATGCATGTCGAACTTGGTAAGGTACAAATGCTTTCTCTTTCAAGGCCAGGTTGATTGGCTGCTATAAAGTGAATGCAAAATGTCGATCTTTCTTTGGAGAGTCGCTCTGGGATGTGACTCGATCATCAGCGTACGGGCTGCTGATTTGGCGGAGTTGCTGTCAACCGCGCGGCCGCGTTCACTCTCAACTTTCGCGCCTATATAGCCTACTAAGCCGTACTGGCCGTATGCGCGCCCAGCGCCTCGCGCAGGCCAGGCTGCAACTAAGAAAAGAAAGGTCACGTACTACCTGTTTGAAGAGCTCCTCGTCACTTTTGAAGTGTCGATCATAAGAGGAAGGAAAGAGAAGAGCATAGCGCAGGCGCCACGGTTGGCTCGCTAGTATGTGCCAGCTGTTCTTACATACCACTGCAATATTACCTGGGTCTCTGGCATCTGCAACTTAAGTACATACACAGTCGAAGCTCTACCTAGCTTAGTAGGTGAATGCAGGATCTCCTTAGGTGCATGTGCCAGTCACTGCTGCTCTTTCATGTGGCCGGCTCTGCATGCCCGCCCAATCTATGCACCCCTGATTGAAGTATACATGGCGCTTCAAGACCTGCACGTAAATGAAGCTGCAGCGTGATTGGTCCAATCGACTGCGCACCGTCATGCTGATCATCATGTCTGCTCAGGCTACCACCCGCCTACAGCATACGTGTCGCACACTTAGAATTCTGGAAGACCATGCACTGACGGCCGAGTCACTGACTGCACCGCAATCATTGATAAAAGGGCCACATATGAGGTGATAGCTGAGCGCTGGCTGCACGCGCTTGGATTACGGAATGCACACATCTCAATCGACGGGGAGCTCGTTATGTTTCAACCCCGAACTTCGTGCAAGAGATCACTCACGTACGAACGCAACTCCGTATGACCACGTCGCTAAACTAGCTGCTCAAGCATTGTCATGTTGAGTCACTGCCTGAAATATTTGAGCTCGTGTGCAGTCTTTTTCGGTGTTTCGAAGAGCTGAGCTCGGGTCGCCTAGTGTCCAGCTAAGACTCTAAGTTCTATGCAAGCTACATGTCGTCTTTAGGAGGGAACCCTTGACGTTCGACTGCGATGCTACCAGAACAGCGCGCTCGGTTGTAAAAGTACTCTCTGGTGCCCCAGCACTGAGAATGTGCTCAGATGGCGGGCTCGACTTCGTCTCTAATACCTAGCTGCGGCGCCTGTCAAGCCCTAACAAACATATTCAATAGCCGCTACCCTATCCATGTCATTACTCGTCAATGGAAGGGAAAGTCGATCAGCTTAAATTCCTTAATCTGATCTCGTTTAGGAAGTCACAATCAAGTTCAGATGCGCAACAACCAGTGCGGAAAAGCTCGTGCTTCTCTCTTACAGCCCTTTGGCGTTGAGGGCACGTTTTCTGCCAGTGAAGATACCCACTTTCCAACTCTACGTATTTAGTAAATGTCCCTTTAGTAACTGGTGGTGAGCAGTCCTAACAGTGGCGTCTGCTGAGGGGTTCATAGTCCCTCCACAGGGTCACCCGCAGAACGGCCCGCCAAGCAAACCGTTCGCTTAATTACGGTCCGCAGGCCGCTCACAGTCTTCCTTCAACAAGATCTCTCCGCGACATATCTACCGTTGGCTCAGCGCTTTCTCACTGATCGACCGTCGCCTAAACAGGTACCAAGTGAGCAAGAGCCAGCTGCCACCAGTGGCAGCCCCCGCGGCCCACACTAACGGCTTCCCCGTTTCGCTCCTTACTTCCGTTACAAGCACCGGAACCTTCTCTCCATTCTGGTCCGGTTCAAGCGTCTTCGGCACGGTCCACGTCATCATGGCCTGCTCCCCCTTCCCCGCCTTCTCCCGCTGACTCCTGATGTTACTAACGTACCAGCTATACGTCCCGACGCACTCCTGGGGTGCGGTTAGAAACGCGGCCGCGTCGAGGCACAGCGCGGTGTCGAGCGCGCCCTGCAGCGCCGAGTCGATCTTCGTGACCGTCCCGTCGAAGTCCTCCCAGGTGAACGTGTCGATCCGTTGCTCGATATAAGCGGCGGCGTCGGATGCCTGCTGGATGCGCGCGGGGCCGTGCTGGCGGTAGGAGTGGGAGCGCATCTCGCCGGACGCAGTCGGGACGTCGGTCGCGAAGAAGACGCGCGAGAGGTTCAACTCGCGCAGCTTGGCGCGGGCGGCCGTCACCGCACCTGGGGAGGGGCGGAGAATGGCGTCTACTTCCGGAGAAACTCTGATCGCGACAGAGAAGTGACGGAAAAAAAGAGTGCGTGCAGAAATTGCATGCATTAGAATTGTGAGGAACTTTGATCGTGACAGCAGAAACTGAGGGGAAGGAAGCGCTTGCGAATGATGGATGCTGCTGAAGGATCGACCTGCTATGGCAATGGCTGACTATGGTCGAAAAGTTGCTGGTCTGGGGAGATCTATTGCAGTCATTCATCTCGATTCAAGGACTAAGGGGATAACTTACTTGCTGCCGTTACGAAAACTTCGCTAATGGCTAAAGAGATGAATGAATGAACGGCGATAGTGAGAGATCAACATCGTTGCTACTCTCACGCACTTATCGCCAACGGTCAGGGCAAACCACTCCTCACGCCCTCACCCTGTGCACACCGAAGCAGGAGGTCCATATCGCAGTCCTCCCGTTCGATGCACTTCTCCACGCGCCATTGCAGGGCGATGTAAGGCCCGCCAAGCCACTGCTTCAGCTTTGCCGCATGCTGAGGGACCTGGACGAGTCGTACAGCTGGCAATCAGCACGAGGCTCCACGGTCGGAGGGCAACTAATTCCCCAAACAGGTGCTTGCCTCGTTTAAGCTGTCTGGCGAAGGCTGGGCAGCGGCCACATGGGCGATGAAAAGAGGGTATATATCATCGGCACCTCTTCTGTCGGTTCTTCGTCGAACAGGCTCTTTCCTCGCTTTTGACTTCGGGTCAACTGTCCACTGTAGTCCCTAACGAAACACTGGGCAACTGACACAGAACGAGCAGAAGGTAGCAACGACCAACCAATAATGGCGGACCTGCGCAAAGCTCATTTCCACCGTAAGAGCTTCCCAAAGCGCCCTCAGAATCTTCGAGTGTCCGGACCTGCTGTTGAAATGCTGACACAGTGTTGCAAACCTTCAGTCTGTGTCTGGCATTATGCCGCTCCTTCCACCCCGGAGTGTAAGGAAAGTCTCCTTGATTATGGATAGGCCACGCACTCCCACCGACAGTGCCCATTATCATGACGTCAGCCCATGCTGCGGGTCACACTCGTGGCCCTGCCGATCCCTGCTGGCCATAATCACCCAACCAAACCAGAAAAAGGTCCCCGCAATGACTCCCTCACCTTGGGCGTAACTTCCAGGTACTCCAGCCCCTTCTCGATCAGCTCCTTGGGCGCAAACGCGTCAAATGCACGGCTCTTCACTACAAACAGCACGTCCGGATCCTTGAGCGCCCGCACCTCGTCCACCACTCTCCGAAACGCTTCCTTTTCGTCGATCCCGTCGTACTTGGGCTCGTCAACGCACACCACCCGATCGACGTCCGCTAGCTGCGACATCCGATACCATAGCCACGGCCTCACTCGCATCCCGCAAAAGTCCTCCCGCCGCCTCAGCACCAGCGCCGCCCCCGACGGCTTCCTCCCCGCGCCTAGTTGCTTCCACTCCTCGTTCGCAAGCCCCTCGAAATAGTCCGGGTAGTTCGTCACTGGGTGCGTTTCGTTGAACGCCAGAAAGAAAGCTGTCCGTCTCATCTCCGCCACGGCACGTGTGGCATCCTCCTTCTCGATCTCCGCGCCCTGCCGTTTTCGCGTCTCGTAGACAAACTGTTCGAGCGTGACCCAGTCCACGTATTCCCCGAGCTTCTCAGAGTCGAAGTACTGACAAAAAGGGGCAGGGCGCTGCATGCCAAACTCCCCCTCGCCCGAGTCTGGAAGGACGATTGTGCGCTTGAGCTCCAGTGCAAGCGCCAGCAGCTCCGCAAAGTGGCGGGACGCTTTCGTCAACTGTTCGTTGATGTCGGCGGCGATGATGTACTTGTCTGAAAGGAACGGAGAGCCGGATAGTTGAGTTGCTTGGGGGCAGCAATGGTATTCAGCTTGATTTGCAGAATCGAGTTATTGTTTAAACAGAGATTTCACTTGCTTGAACCTGAAGTCCTTTAAAGGCCAGAGCAGAAGAGGAGCAATTATTCGTCCACCAGCTCACCAAAAAAGCCAACTCCCTCAGCTTCCGCTCTTAGACGCCAGGAAGGGGTGACAACTAAATTCATCTCGACCTAAGGTTGTCTGTGAGCCAAAAAGAATGTATTTTAACATAACTTTAAGATATAAATTGATGGTGTTTTGTGATGGTTGTTCTCTGAAAACTTCAAGCGGAACAGAGTTGTACACGCCGACGAGCTTCCTTTGGCCAAGATATCTAGTAGTTAATCAACATGCCATTGTCAACTGGGCTCTCTTATTGGTGGTGGTAGTTTCTGTTCGACCAGTTCGCGAAACATCCTTGAGGATCATATAGATTAACGTGATCATCATGGTCACATTAATCTATATGATCCTCAAGGATGGACATCCCGCAAAACTGTTGAAGTAACCTTCGCGTGGAATCATGCTAGGCTGCGGGTGAACTCAAAAGCCCATTGAAGAGACCTCACCTGACCGCATCCCTGTTCTTCTGGAAGACTCAAGCGAAGAGCTGCACTCCCAATCCTCCACTCTGGATTGCATCACAGATACTGGCAAGGGTTTCCCTCCATGGCACAGAGCACCCTTGTGGCACAGGTCTGAACTCAGGCCTTTGTTCTGTGATGAACGAAGAGCAGACGGCCGGTCCCGAAGCAACAGCATGAGAATGCACGATGAGATGATACAGCCGCCCAGGAGAGCGGCGACGCGCACGCGCTCTGACTTGTGCCGCTGCATTGCGTGGGACGCTGATGAAGCACTCGCTGTTGCATTGTACGCCTCTCTAAAACTTGCTTTCCTCCGACTCTGGAAGCTAGGGCACCTATATCATCGGCAGGTGGTAAACCTGCTCATCGGTCCTGATAAAAGTCAAAGCTGCGCCAGCCTCACCCACATTTCAGCTAGATTGCAGCATCGCGATCTTCAGCAAACCGACTTTTGCTTTTGCTTTTGCTTTTCAACAAGACTCAATGACAAGAGCAAGATCAAAGACTCGGAGCAAGAGAAGAGCGACGACGCCGCCACCTGTCACATCAACCTGACCCATCGGGCATCGCCGATTCGTCGAAATAGGCATCCAATCAAAAGGCTTGATACTTGATCACGTGGATTTTAAAGTACGCACCAGCGCCGCTCTGAACCAGAAAAGCTTCTCGTTCCGGTACCGGTTGCCAATCGACAGTGCACCAAGTTCCAAACGCCCTGCATGTCGCCACAGAATATTCTGTCCAGCTCAGCTTTCAATGAGCCTGCTGCAAGGCTTTGAGGCGCAGGCTTGCGCTGGAAGGGTCACATGACCAATGTCAACGGCAAGGCACAGAGGAGAGCGCTCTCACACCGTCTTCTAGCGCATCAGCATTCAGCCAGCTACACAGGAACGTTTTGCTCCATGCTACTGATTTCAGGAGCTCCACCTTTCCGACATTGTCTGGTGTCGCGCTTAAGAGGTCGGCAGTGTTGTAGGCGGCAGCAAAATATCTTCTTTTTCGGCTGTCGCCCGATTGCCATTTTAGATTTGAAGCAGACCGTCTTTTACAACGTGGGATGATGGCTGCTCAAGGAGCAGAGGAGGCTTTGAGTGCTTCTGTAAGTGGCAGACTTTTAGATTGTTGAAAGTATCAAAATCTACCAGCATTATGAGGATCGGTGCAGACAGAGATAGCAGTCTCAGTGAACCAAATGACAGTGATCCAACGGAAGCACAAGCGGCCAACTGATTGCAGAAAGAAAATGACCTAAACTTGCATCCTGGCATTGGTTGGTTCCCGTGTGACCATACTGCTGAGTGTCAGATATTTGTGCCTGTTTGCATGCTTGATTGCATGCCACGAACCTTTGCAAGCCAGCAGTGGCAGGATTTGGATGCCTGTATCTCTGTACGAGTGCTGCATGTAAGAGCTGGCTGCAAATGCTGAGGGCGGGGTTCTTGGCTCTTTTGTCTTCCTTTCGAATCGAGATGCGTTTCCTGCATATCAGGTTGCTTGCTTGGAAAATGGTATTTGAAAGGGCTTTTTTCAATTATAACCTTGTTTTCCAGGTTTGTTCCCTTGCACGAGGATGGCTTCTTATGTTCCCCTTTGCGTCGAATTGCAAGAATGAGGTTTTCCTTGATGCATATCAACAGATGTCAAGAAGGGTGGTAACTTGTTGGTCTCTTTGGCTGATCCTGCACTGAGAACCACATTGAGAGACTTATGTTCTAAAAGAGACCCCCCCCATGTCTAATCAGGCCAGGTTTGTTCGGAGTGATCGAACCTGAGTCACCGAAATCCAATAGACATTTACCACGACGCGCTCTCGTCATTGTCAGTGCGGCACTGCGTCTGAGACTGAGAGCGATCCCCTCTTCTTGGTAAACTGGATGGTTAAAGATCAGCGGCCATGAATGCAAGGCAAGGCCCATCCATGTAAACTCGTTCACGGCACACTAAACATTCTGTCTCTATCAAGCCATTCAACGCTTTGCACAAGCCCATTCTGCTCTTTGCCTAAAGACAAACCACTCCCTTTCTTCACCAGGGTGCTCCTCCAGTAACAGAGAAGCTGGTGCATCACTTGACTAGCCAAATGAGCCGGATGGGGGACTCTGGCGAGGAGCGCCTCGCAATGCTGAAGGTGGTCGGAGAAAGGGCGGGCTGGCTCATCCAGCCAACGGACGTGACGCTGGGGGATCAGATCGGGAAAGGCGCGACAGCGAAGGTTTACAAGAGCGTTTGGCACGGGCTTGACGTGGCCGTCAAAACGATCGACCCGGAGCTTTTTCTCAAGGATCCGGTGAGTTGCAGTTTCAGCATTTCCAGCTTTTGTCACCGTTGCTTTCTCATTCAGCTTTCTCTTCGCATCGATATTTGACAGGCCTCGTACAAAAAGTTTGGATACTTGCTTGTACTCTTAGACATGTCTTCATCAGTTTCTATTGAAAACATCCATTGTTTGTTGTTTGGAAACACAAACTCGACACGTCTTCAGCAGTTCCTATTTTGAGACGCACGTTGTCTGCACTTTAGGAACAGATGATAAGGAGCTGTGTTGAAAGGCATAGCAGAGAGAATCTGAAGTAATGTTATAGGGCCATTCTTATCCGCTCAAATGCATCCTTTTACCCAGGGCGGCCTCACCTCGTTTTGCCGCGAACTCGAGATCCTCGCCCGTCAGCGGCACCCGTTCATCCTGCCTTTCTTTGCGGCCACGCTCAACTACCCCGAGCACTGTTGGGTCGTGACCGATGTCATGAAGTGGACGCTCGTCCAGTGGCTGCACGGAACACGGGAGCGCCAATGGACGCGCATCATCCCACTCCCGCCCCTGCGAGATCGCCTGCGGGTTTCGCTCGAGGTGGGTTAAGCGAGGGGCTTGGCAGAATTTGGAGACGGGTTTGAGAGGGGAAGAATGTCAACTTTGAGTAGGTTGCGTATCACATTCCTCTTTGGGTGCATTTCGAGGCAGGTCCGATGGAAGTTCGAGGCTAAGGCTCCGCTAGAATTCTGCCAGTTTAAACCAAGGGTCCGATTCAAGGCACTTTAAAACTTGAGACTGGTGCGCTCTCGAATGCCTGCGATTAGACGGGCAATGTTTTGAGATGGTTATAAAATGGATAGAGGAAATGAGGCGGCAGTCTGTTTGATAGCTTTAAGCACAGAAACGGAGGTAAGCCTCAGTCTTGCAGCAAGAGTAAATCAGGCCGGCAAGAGCACACCTGGGCCTGGTTTCCTTCCGTCTAAAAAAGCTACCATTGCGGTCTAAAGGATCGACACGTGTCTGCATTCAAGACGATGTGATCAGCTGTGTGGCGAGCTGCGAGGGCGTTCCGGAAGTTGGCTCACGGCATGCCCTTCTGATCGAATCTTTTCGATACCGTAATGAGAATCTTCGAAACAGACACTGGAGACTCCTTGGGATCCCCGGTACTTTCAGATGACACCAAGCAATCTCGAGCACTGCGAGTTGCTTATCTCTCTCATTTCTTTGGTGTGTTTGCAGATCGCGTTGGGCATGCAGCACTTACACGAACAGGTCCCTATGATCATCCACAGGTGAGGCCTCCTTGCCATCCATTCCTTTACAACTAAACAGACGTGTCCTGAGATGCTTGGAATCGCTAATAATCGAACTTGAAAGTCTTTGCCAACTCAACAAGAGTGTCTGGTAAAGTTAATTGAGTTGTTCAAACTGGCTTGTATTTGGACTGCAAAGACACCGAATGTAGAGCCTTCCATCTCGCAAAATCCTTGTCAGGAAGATGCGCTCCCTGCATTCGTGAAAGGACGACCAGCAAGCGACGTCTGTACTTGTGCACTTCATATACAACGCCTTCTAGATCGGGGATTGCCTTACCCTGGTTCTTCTGTTCTTTCAATGAAGGCTCAGCAAAGATCCGACGCTTCGAGACTTTCCAAAGTACTCTTCTCTCCCTCGTCTGCAGGGACCTGAAGCCGTCGAACGTGTTTCTGGACTCTCGGGGCCGTGCTTTCGTGTCGGACTTCGGCTTCGCCCGCCAGCTGCAGCCCCAGGATGCAGACCAGACGGGCGAGACAGGTGGGCTGCCCACCGCTTGCCACGTGTACACCGTTAGTTTGCCCAGAGCCTGGCCAGTCAGAACCGAGAGGCACGTTGAAGCGAGCAGCAATGAGTCCACCTTTTCTTTTGCTTGTTACGAGGCTGGAAATTGTACGGAGAGGGTACAGAGCTTTCTTTCTACAGGCATGCCTCACACGTCGTGAGTTGTTGAACCGACCAAGCTGGATTGGGACGATAGCTCTTCGAGAAACATGACCTTTGAATGGTTTCACGTGGCCGTCCCAACGTATTAGCGACCGGGCGTCAACGTCATTTGCTCAGAACGCAGAACGCTGCTGGCTTTGGCCTCGGTTATGCCCGGGTTTGGAAGGTTGTAGTTTTGAACGGACAAACCAAGACTTAAATCTGAACTCAGTACATACAGTAAACTGAGTCTTCAGCTGCTCGAGCGGGTCTTTCTGTGAAAGTGCCATTATGACACAAGCTGCACGAAGTACCTGCTGCACACGCGCTTGTGCGGCCACAGATTGGATCAGACAGTCCGACATCAGAATCCGAGTTTGCCGCGTCCAGAATCGTACTCATTCGTTAAACGGCCGCACCAGTGCTACAACTCTTCTTTGTAGCTAACACGTGGATTATCGGTCCAAGTTTGCTACTGAGTTTCTGCCAGCCTGCGGTTAAAACGCCCTTAAAACAGGCAGACTCGATATTAACTTCGAGAAGGTTTGCGCGCGAGCGGCAAAAAGACAATTCCGCGGGTGCAATCCGACGTCTGCAACGGTTTGCCTTTCCTGCAGGCACGTACATGTACATGGCTCCTGAAGTGATCCGCTACGAACATTACAACGAAAAGTGCGACGTTTATAGGTGGGCTTTTTTCTCAAAGAAATGTCGGGGACGGTTGACGTCGACGGCCGGACGGGACTCATACGCTGACTCCTGAGAAGGAGAAGCCCCGCGTTCAGCTGATCAACCACCTTTCGAGCAGCGCCATCAAATTCCACACTTTTTGCATTCTCGTCCGCATGCCCAGAATGCGTTCTTCAGTTACATGATACGTTGATCGGGCCTTTTCGCGTCGTTCATCACACCCGCTTTTGGATTTCTTAATCCAGTCACCCAAGAGCGCATCATAGAGGAATTTGACGTGGCCTTCAAGACTTTGGAAACTATTTTGAGAGCAAGGACGAAATCGGCAAGGAGGAGTTGAGAAGAGTTGAGAAGAAACTGCGACTCGGTCAGGCTGAGAGGCTGCTCTTGCTTGCCCAAGAGTCGTTCTCTGTAGCGCGTAGAGGATACAGACGAGGGACGTTGAATAGGAACGAGGATCCACAGACACCCTCGTAACCACGTGGCGATGTAAGCAAACTCTCTGTATCGCAAGTGCACTCGATTGTGTCGAATGTGTACGTAACGACGTCAAACGACTTTTATCGACCAAACCCCGTGAGAAACGCGTAAAGGACATTGTTTGGGCACTTTCCGCTAATGCTGGCACGGTCTTTTCACGCAGCTTCGGGATCCTGCTCAACGAGCTGATGACTGGGCATCCCCCGTATCTCGAGGCCTACCTGTCACCTGTCCAGGTAAGGAGGCGGCCAGGCTGTCGGTCTTTTCTAGCTAGATTTTTCGCAATCCAGTTTTGCCATCTTATTAACTTAGTTTAGTCATATTTACGGTTCTGCGATGACACCAAGTAGAGCCGTTGATGAACGCTACTCTAGTCTACGATATTGTAAGCGAGAACAAGCATTACTCTCATGCACAGCAGCTTTTGCGGTCTCTCAAGGCTTGCGGGTCGATACGGTCACGTTATGGCAATCTGGCTCTGACCACCTTTTAAGTAGTCTCTGCCCCAATCAATGAGTTGCATAGCGGCCCGCTGTCCGCATCTTGGTCTCGACACGTCGCTGCCTGCGATCAAAGCGGCGACCTTCACCTGCTTCCTTCTCTCTTGAAGGTCGCCCGAGGCGTTGCGGACGGGAGGCTGCGCCCGATGCTCGCCAAAGAGCCCGGCCCGCTCATGTCTGAGCTCATCGAAGCGTGCTGGGCCAAGGAACCCTCTGTGCGGCCCGCGTTTGGCCAGGTTACCACCCGCTTGCGTCAAATCATTGCTGACGTGGACAATGCTGGTAAGCACCACTCTGACAAAGGGGCTGACGGCCACCATGAACACCACGGCGTGCTCGGAAAGTTGTTTCATAAGTCGAGCTAGAGCGGATATAAGAGATGCGTCTGGCGGGGTAGCGATGCTTGTCTAATTATAGATAGCACCGGTGGGTTGGTTGCGAGAGTTAGAGCCCGAGCTAGCGAGCCGAGCTCCGTGTGTCAAAGTTGTTTGATGGAAGCGTCCGCTAAGCGTGTAACGAGCAGTTACACGGTCTTGTCTCGCTCGAAGGGAGCCGCTTCGCGACGGTGAAAGAAGCATAGGCGCAGGAATATTGCTTTGCTTAGATGCATAAGATATTGCTTGCCAAGTTTTGTACGCATGGGATTGATATAATACCAGATGGTCACACATCCCTTTTGTACAAAGTTTTGTCTGAAAACTGTGGCGCCTGATATATCTTTCTGTTGCATCCTCAGATGCACCAAAGCCGAGCACGATTTGGACTTGGTGGCAGTAGCCTCCACCAAGGGGCACCCCTCATTATGTCAAATTTGTATGTAAGCTAGCGTTTGTCGGAAGTCAGATGCGTGTTGAATATTTTTGAAACCGCTTCGAAAAGTCCGTTGAACGTGTCGGCGGGAATTCAGTAAGCCCATGGATAGACTCACGGCCTCCACGGTGGTTCAATGTGCTTTATGTACGTTTTGCCTACATTGACTCATATCAAACCGAACCTATCCTGATACTTGACTCCGGCATTAAGCATGCGTCGCCAGTATCCGGGCGGGGCACGTTGTTAACCACTTATTGTTGCTTGTGCATGCTGCTTGCATGGAAATCCTTCCAGGGCGCGGCCATGATCGATATGCACAATTAGCGAGCTCGCATGCACATGCCTGAGGCATGCATGCTTGGGACATGCATGAGCCTAGCTCGTTCTGACCATGTATACTCATGCGTTAGAGGGCCTGCGCATGCTATAGGGCAGGACTAGACCGGTCCTGCCAGCATCGGCATTGGCATTCGACTAGCGGCGGGGCGGCTCGCGTGGCCCCCTGACTATATTAGAATTCTTAGCCACGGGTTCATACGTGTGGTAAGGCGCCTTAGTGCGCTAACAAGCCGCCTGGAATTAATACATGTACCTAGATGCGCTATGCTGCTGGCATGCATGCAATGCAATGATCATGGTACTAACGCATGAGCGCGCAGCTTAAACAGCCTGGCATGCTCAGTGTATGCGTGCATGTGCACAAGTGAGTCGTACACCAAGGATCAAAATACCGTGCCTCCAATGCCAGGCTCTGGCATTACAATATAGACGAACAATATCATCAAAAGCCAACACAGAGCTAGTCAATCGCATCAAGCTGCGCAATCTGATCCATACAATCTAGCAGTGTGTCGAGGAACTTTGACCTCTGCAATGCGTGTTACAACAGGAAAACATTCCCATAACCATGGTCTGGCGCAATTGGCGGCCTGCTCATCATCATCTGTCGTGCGCTCATCGAGATTTGCTGCATCAAAGACAGTCTCCAAACAGCGGACGAAGTTCGTTACAGAAGCATGGAAAGTTCCTACAACACAACCCATTTTAATGCACACTATCGTACTTGGGTGGCAGAAACCATCAGCCCGGACACGTCAGCCCCAATCTTGGCAATCTGGTCAACTACGCAGATCTTGCCGGCCATCTCAGGCACGTAGTGCGCGCCCGAGTACGGGCTCTGCACCGACCGGCTGCCCTGGTAAATGGGCGTCATGGTCGCCGCACACACGACAAACGGATTGCGGGGCTCGTAGTTGAGCGGCACCTCGTCTTTGGGGGTCTTCTCGCACGCCTGCAACACCTGCCGCGCCTTGGTGGCGACCTGCGGACAAAATGCAAACCCGCCTCAGCGAATGGACGACGTTTTTCTGCTGCGCATCTTCAAACACAAAGCAGATCAATGGAAGAAGAGTTGGGCTAAAGTCGAGTCCATCCAACCACAGAGCACTGTGTGGTGTTTTAGGGTCGAATGCAAGTCAGATTGATCTAAATTCCTTACAATCAGTTCCGAATGGGTTGGAAAAGCATATCAGCTCTTCAAAGAGACTTTTGTGAAAGCCACAGGACTTCGACATCATCGCCTCCTAGAGTTTCGACCCGTGTGCGCGCTTGACAAAGCCAACCACCGCTTGTCCTGCCCGCACAAACCCAGTCCATCGAGCCAACTTCTTAATCGCAAAAAGCCGTGTGCGGTCCCGACACTTCCGTCTATATAAGATTTTTCCCAATCACGACCCAGTGCGTCCACACTCACCGCGGGTGGCGGGTTGAGCTCCAGCAGGCGGCGGCAGAAGGTGGCCGCGGTGTTGAAGTTCTTGAGCTTGTAGTTGATGGACATAGCGCTCTGCAGGCTGAGCCGCACGTGCGTCGGCTGCAGTGCGCAGTGCGTGAAGTAGGCCGCGAGCTCTGCCTGCCGCTGCGGGTCATCTGCGGCCGCCTTGCGCGCGAGCTCAATGCGCAGCGCGTGCACGTACTCCTTGGCGATGCTCAGGAGCTCCTTCACATCGTCCACCTCCTGCAGGGCGGAGCGAAGGGGCAGGACCAGTGAGAATAGGCACTCGGGCGCTCCTTGGATGGGCTTTGGTAAAAGCTGTCCCTAAATTGTCCAAACCACAACGCGGTTGCGCAGCAGGTAAGGATGGGCAGGAGGTAAGAGCTTTTGATACGGCTCTGAGATTTGGATGGCCAGGTATTGAAGCTCCTTTACCTTGATCGAAGGCAGCAAGAGCGCAATCGGCGATACGTGTACCGATGGGATACGAACATTGCCTGTTTAGAAGTAAACCGCCGATTGCAGGCAGACCTCTCAGTCGGGGAGAAGCGAAGGACACACGGAAGCTCAGATGCAAAAGCCTAAGAGAACAACGGCAAGAAAAGACCACTGTCGAGGTGCCAATGACAGAGTCGACATCCACACCTGCCACAGTCCACAATTACAAACTTGCACGCTTTCCGTCAACATAGAAAACTTTCAGACGTTGTCTCCCTGCGTCCCCCACTTTATTCGTCCGCTCTTTCATCACTGCATTCCGCCCACATCGACATCGACAAACGAAACGCCCATATAGAGGGAGGCTCGAGGCTCAGCCTTCTGCCTTCTCGTTCCTTGGATGTCCCTTCAAGACGATAATGCTTAAAGCGAGTATTGAAAGCAACTAGAGGCGAGAACAAGCTGCGCTTCGGCTTCCTGGTAACCAAAGCAACTAGAGGCGGGCACGCGCCGCGTTGCGCACCTTCCTCGTCTCCACGACGACGAGCGGGATGGTGTGCAGGATGGTGGTGAACAGCTTGAGCGCCTCCGTGAACTTGCCCTCCGTCGTCGTCTTGTACGCCACCTTGAGCTTCTCCTCCAGCTGCGGCAGCTTGAACGCCAGCGACGGCGCGCCGGGGGTGCCCGACACAGACTGCACGGGGACCAGAAGCAGGAGTCAGCATAAGAACACGCTGTCTGCTTTCTACTACAGCGACCCGATGTGAAGGAGTGCTTTATTGAGGGAGCGCTGCGCAGATAAATTGCAACGTAGCAACCATGGGGCCGTTCCACTCGTCAGCTCTGCGTTGATGCAGCGCTAAAGGCGGCAGAAAAGGTCACCACGTGCTTGACTGAACCACCTCAGCGGACCTCCTTCGTTGTGTGCCGTTCCCACAAATTAGCACCCTCTCTTCCAAGAAAATTCCTCCTATCAATCACCACGAAACGATTGCTCTTCCAGCCAGAAGGACCCGGTCCCCACCTGCTCGGTCCAGCCCTTCTCCACGCCAAAGCTCGCGCTCGGCATGCCCGCGACGCCCGGCACGAACGTGTGGCTCGCCAGGAACGCCTCCATGAAGTACGGCTTGAGCGGCTCGAACGCGGCCGCGCCGATCTGCCGGCTGAGCAGCCGGAACGCGGTGTCAAACGCGCCCGCCGCGGCGTGCTCTCCGGCCAGAGACGACTTCTGGGTCCAGCGCTGGGTGAGCGGAACGCCGGCCGAGGGCGTGACGAAGAAGGAGCTGTCCGCGGGGCCGACGTCGGTCTCGCCGCCGGCGGGGAGGTCCAGGTCGTCGACGCCGCCCCAGCCGCCCTCGGCGTCGTCGCCCTCCTCGGCCTCGACCTGCGCAGAGGACTTGAGTATTGCGACAAGCACACGGGAACTTAGAAACCGGCCTGGTTCTCTCATTTGCAGCGAAACGAAAGTAACTCTTCGATTTTGCATGCTTTTGTTCCACAGTTGATGCACGTTTCGTACAGATCCACTCTGCGGAACGAATCAAACTGCGACTCCAACGGTTTGCTGGCTTCCAGTAGTTCTGTTGACTTGCAAGCCGTGGGAACAAGTACGCGCTCTATCTACTCGAGCCGTTCTGCATCAACGGAGGGGAAAGCATCTGGGAAAGCATCCTTTCGGCAGTGCTCCTTCGAACTTCGGATGCAGGGAACTTTGGAACTCGCGACAAAGCATTTACATTAACGACGGACGCCCCAACATGAGCTCTCAAAGGTCTTTCTTCCAACAACAGTCAGCAAACCAGAATACCACGCACCTCCTCGCCGGCATCGCCTTGGTCTCCGTCCAGTGTCTCGGGCATGTCGGCCTCCTCGCCCCACGCGCCCTTCTCCTCCTCCTGCTCCGGCGCCTCCTCTCCTTCGATGGCCCCCTCGAAGAAGCCCTTCTGCACCAGCAGCAGCGGCCAGTTGTTCTCGCGCAGTACTGGAGTGGGCGGCGCCAGTAGGTGGCATTTCGCGGCGTCCGGGACCGGGGGGAGCGCCTCTTCCTTCGCCTGGAAGTCCGCCTCCAGCTCTTCTGCGACCTCCGTCAGGCCGTGCACCTGGGAGGAGCGGAACGGAAACGGGCTTAGGCAAAAAAGACTATTCCGAGGGAGACATCGGCCAACGCACGGGTCCGACAAGGGATGGAAGGTTAACGCTTGAAAGACGAAACGTGTGAGCCAGTTCAGTACAACTCCGCTTGAAACAAATGACACTCATCGTGCACCATGATGACGGATGTGACGGGGACATTTTTGAAGACTGCTACTCAGTCGACCCTTTCAAGGAGGGAGAACTCTAGATGACCTAGGAACAGCCGAGAACGGCGTTATCACTCTTGAGAATATCTTAGATGCAATCAAAGTCCGGAAAAAGCAGTTAGCAGAAAAGCGGCACGTCCGGGCTGCAAACTTACCTAAAAAGGAGAGGGTATGCTGCAATGCACCGAGAAGAGCAATTGTTTACCAATCGGACAAAGTAAAGCAGCGCAAAGTGCTCTCTGTCCATACCTTGGCAGTGACGTAGGCGAGGGGCCGGTGGCCGGCCTCCTGCAGGATCTTGACCCGCTCGGCGGCGTTCCCCAGGTAGAGCGCGTTGTGGAAGCAGCCCATAACGTCCTGGCGCATCTCGGCGATCTTGAGCATGGTGGCCAGCTTGTCCAGGTTGCCCGTGATCAGGTACAGGAACGACAGGCGCTCGAAGCTCTTGGTCTTCTGGTACGAAAACTCCACAATCTGCGGCACAAAAGGGGGTCTTGCTCAGGACCAGAGGGGCAGACTTAGCATGACGTTAAAAAGATAATCTGTGGTTCAGAATGCCAGGTCTGCAGTCCTAGATTGGATACTTAGGCTCGGCGCATGCAAGAACGGAGGAGGTTCTTGTGCTATCCAGCCAGTACGGAAAAATCAACAGACTTCTACTACAGCAAGAGAACAAGCTTGACCTCCAGAAGCGTTTTAAAGTCCGTACGTGCACAAGAGATTCTGGCACCGGCTTAGCATTTCCCAGGCGTTTGGTAGGAAGGAAGCTGCCGAGCAAGGCGCAGGCTGGACTCCGTCTACTCAAACACTCAGAGAACCAGTACCAAAAATTGGACGGAACCAAAGCAATCAATCACAAATCGAATGCCAGTTGCTAACAGTACTGTCCCCTCACCTCGTAGTTGCCCTGGCGCAGCGCCTCCACCCCGAGCTTGTACCAGTAGTCGTTCTCGTCGATCTCGTGGCAGCTCTGCAGCGCGACCTCGATGTTGCCGCACTCGATGGCCAGGTTGAAGCGCGTGCGCTCGTCCTTGACGAAGTGGAGGGCCACCTCGGGGAAGCCCTTCTGCTGCAGGTATGCAATGATGGACTGCCCGCACAGCTGGCTGCCGCGGATCATCTGGAGCACCAGGTCGTACTTGCGCTGCAGGAGAGCGAAGGAGCATGATAATATTAGAGAAAGGAGTGACAAAGAGAGGTTTGGTTGCATAGCGGTGGTCGGAAGATTCTCAATCGGGGCTGAGACAATAGAGTGAATACTACGTGCTCTATGCGTACAAAAAGCTCCGAATATTGATGGATGCAAGCAAAAGGACGTCCGTCATAATCATTACGCTAATTATGCACTAGATGTTTTCGATTGGATGTCTTGATACCTTGACATGCTATCGAGACACCTCTTGACAACAGGCAATCAAACAACGTGATAGAAGGTGCAAAGGTGGCAACAGGGCCAGCCACGTCAGTCCCCACACCAAGTAGAGTCTGTCAAAGCAAGCAACATTTAAAGCCTTCTCTGGGCTGCTGCTCAAGATCCTCTCGTAGACTTTGCAGGCGGTGTCGGTTGGCCACAGCATGTCTACAAGGTGAAATGAGCGTCTGCTGCTTCGCCCCTTGCAACAAAGCCCTCTTTCCTCACCTGGATGAGCGCGAGCTTGAACATGAACTCGGTGGTGTCGATCTGGATGGTGCGCGTCTTGCCGTCGCGGTCGAGGCAGAAGACCGAGTTGCCAAACACGCGCGTGATGTATACGGGCACGTCGAGCGTGCGGATGATCCCGCTGTCGCCGTTGGGCAGGCAGTACTTGATGTGGTTCAGCGTGGTGTAGATAAACACGCCGCTGTCGTCCCACGCGCCGCTCTTCACCCGGATCGTCTCGTGCACCGTGCACTTGTGCGCCAGCTTCTTGCTCGCGATGATGATCGCGTGCTTGCTCAGCAGCGCCACGCTGTTGTTGTCGTTGGACCACACGACGTACTTGATGAACGGCGTCGCCAGCTCCGCGATCGTGCTCTTCTGCTGCACGTCCAGCATCACCACCTTGTCGTCCGAGCGGCACAGCACGCTCCCCGTCCCCGCATAGAAGATCGCGTCCGTTGTCGCGCCGGGGGGGGTCACCTTCTTCGTCACCTCGTTGCGCAGGTTCTTAATCAGGATCTGGTTGTGCGCCTTGTCGAGCACCGCAAACCGGTTGCGCGCCACAAACACCGCCGAGCTGCCGGACCCCTTCTTGGCCTCCTGCGTGTCCCCCCGTCCGGCCGCGTCCTTGGGCACAATGTACAGCTCATACGACCCCCCGTCGTGGTCGCTGCACACGAGCACTGCGTTCTCGGCCGGGTTGTAGTGCAGCGAGCGGGGGCCCGCGCTGCCGCTCGTCCCCGCGCGCCGGATTGCGACCAGGGGGTTGTCGCGCGTCGTGCCGTACTCAAACGTGCGCAGATAGCGGTCCTTGACGTAGTACAGCGTGTTGCCGTGGCTCGCGTACGCGGGGCGCTCGCGCTCGAGCTTGAAGACAATCATGCCGCTGTCGTGGCCAGCCGCGAGCAGGTTCATCTCGGGGTGCGCGGCAAGGATCCAGAAGCGGTCGTGCTCGCGCCGGAACGTCTGGACGCCCGTGCGCTTGGACATGTCCCACACGCGGATGCTCTTGTCCTCCGAGTTGGAGACGATGATGTCCTGGCGCGCGTGGAACATGACGCACGAGACATTGTTGACGTGGCCGCGCAGGGTGTCCACCTCCCAGGCCTTGGTGTCTGCCGTCAACAGGGAAAGCAAGTGTGAAATTCGTAGGGCAACACTAAAAGGGTGGATATAACTGGTGCAGTGTTGATTCTGTGTGCCAGGGGAGCATCAGAGAGGAAGGGTCACTGTGCAGAAGACCTTTTTCTTAGTTTTAATGTCCTTCTGATGATCAAACAGGGAATCTGGCTGCCTGATTGAAGAGATGATATAACTTTGAGAAACACGCAACATGGCTCTGCCACGCAGGAATGATAGATGAATAAAATTGGCTAAATGGGAGCTCAGATCGACGAGCCTTGGCCAATCAAGCCCGTACATCTGTCAAGCGGGCTAGGGTTTCAGATGGTGTTAACTTACAGAAAGGGCCACTCAGAAGGATTCTATTCAGCGGTGCTTAGGCAAAAACCTGGGCACTTTATATGCCCCTTGACCTTGATGCTTGGACCTCGTTGGAAACTTCCTAACCTGCCATTGCGCAATGCAAGAGGATACTTTTCAGAACTGGCGCCAATTCAGCAGATCAAGCTCACCATTCATACGCCACAGCTTGACCTGTCTGTCGTCCGCGCCAGACACAATCAGGGGCAAAGTGGGATGGAACGCGGCCCAGTTGACGCCCCTGTCGTGCCCCTCCAGGACATACTTGACAATGGCATCCCCGCCACCAAAAAGGTCGGTGTTCATCTGGGGCAGGCGGAGGATATCCTCCGCAGGGGAGACCGTCTTCTTGCGGAGCGCAGAGATGTCCCAGACGCGCACTGTCTGGTCCAGCGACGCTGAGACCACGAGGTCCTCCTTGATGTGGAAGGCCGCGCACATGACATAGTGGTTGTGCCCGGTGAGGACTGAGATGCAGTTGCGGGACTGCCAGTTCCAAATGCGGATGGTCTGGTCGTCGCTGGCGCTGACGATCCAGGGGTACTCCTGGTGGAATTGCACCGTCCGGATGTAGTCCAGGTGGCCGAGCAGCGTGAAGAGGCACCGGCGCATTTTGTAGTTCCACACCTTGATCTTGTAGTCATCGCCTGCGGACAGAAGATTCTCATCATGCATTCGCCACGTGGGTTCTTGAGCTGGCGAACACGCTAACCATAAACTCACATGTGTTCCACAATGCAAGCTTGATCAGCTCAATTGCATTTGATTGTGATCTTGCTTAAATTGCTTCAAAGTTTCTACTTGTACAATCAACTTCCTGCAGATGCTCTATGCGGTATCTTCAAGCATTTGGCAGAAGTGCAAAATCCTCTTCTTATCGAGCAGAACGATCTGCTTACCTCCAGACACAAACAGAGGTTGTGACTTATGGAAGTGGACCCCTCGCACAGGTCCATCATGCTCATCAAACCGATCGATCAAGGTCCCCATCCGATAATCCCATAATTGGATCACCCCGCTGTGCAAACTTGCAAGAATCCATGGCCTTTTGGGATGAAAACTCAGACCCTTGACCCTGTTGCTTTTGGTCTCAAATTTGGTCAACATCTTTGTGGCAGCTTATTGACAACTGGAGAGATCTGTTGCTGGTGGTTCTGTCCTGCGGCCTGATTGATTGCCAGGCAGATGATTATCCTCATTCAATCGTGACTAGCCGAACAGACTCTTCAATACCTAGGCCTGCAGGAAGCAATGCAGCTTGCCCTTGGCCATAAAGAAACTCCACGCCCCCTGCTTTGCTCTTCCTCTCGTCAAAAGAGCCACAAGCAAAACAGCTCTGATTCTGAACAGAGAAGGCAGGAGAGTCGCCGTCGAGACTGCAGCTAGGGTTGCCACCTAGCTTCTGGAACAAATGGAGGGAAAATCGCGTTGAAGGACTTCGTATATGCATCGGGGATGGGTAACATAGGACACGTGAACAGCACCTCTCTTATAAGTATATGGACAGCGGGGACAGTGCTCGCAGGTGAATGTCACCCGCTTGATCCAGGACAATCCGCCCGGGACATGTCATCGGTCAATTAGTTGGTCGATAGGTTATCAGCTGGAAATCTGGGTGACCTGTTCATACGGGGGCAGTCTGGGAGCTGTATTGAAAAGCATTTCACAAATTTTTCGAGTTTTCCTGGACCTCAGCGATCAGACTCAGAGTTGGTCACTTGGTGTTGACATCAGAAGCTCAGTTCTGCCTTAGGCTTTGGACAGCTCCGCTCCAGCTCCACTTCAGCCGGAGGGCTCGCAGCTCAGCAACAGAATGCTGAGGTTGTAGGCGATGCGGATGCTGTAAAGAAGCGTCCGACGGGTATTCTTCCCCACTGAAGGCGTACTTATATGGTAGCGGTCAACGCATCTCAAAAAGTTCATTAGCGCCTTGTTTTTTGGTTCGAAACAGAACAGCACACAAACCCAGTGACAGGATTTGTCACCAAATCTGCAAGATGGAGAGCCCAGCACCAGGAAAAGATCCTGCAAACAGCAAAGCTTCAGACTCTGAAGCAGCCAATGCGCTGAAACAGATGGAAAAGATGGCTCTTTTCATGAAGCCTGAAGATATGCCGGAAGATCCTTCTCAAAATGATGACTTGGCTGCCATTCAGGCCCTCATATATGATGACCAGACGCCTGAAGAGATTGCTGAGAACTTCAAGGTAGGGCAAGCATCGAGGCCGTGATTTGTGGGGGCTCAGTTGGTAAAAGGAAGTGTTGGAACATCAAATGCAAATTTGCAATAGGACTTAGTACCACCACCCAGACATAGCGGCAGCTGCGTGCGTCTTGCTGTGCAACTGGTGGCGCCGCTTTTGACTGTTTTCTTGAGCACGATACGAAGATGAAGACTGATCGTCCATCAAATGATACAATGGGGACGACTTCCTCCTCGGCTCTACTTGCAGGATCAGGGCAACCATGCTTTGACAAAACATAAGCGGTTCATACCCGACGCTGTCAAGTTTTACACACAAGCGATCGACCAAAAGGTCGAAGACCCAGTCAGAAACTCCATCTACTATGCCAACAGAAGTCACGCAAACCTTCTCCTTGGTATGTTTGCTCCGACCACCATGGAGAGCCAACTGTTACTTTGTTATTGCTTGCCAAAGCTTTTCCGCTGAAAGTGGTAGATTTGTGCGATCCAATCTGATGCAAGTATTCCTCAAGACTTGCATCTGTCGGGTCTGATCTGCTGATTCAAAACACTTGCTTGATCATTGCTCGATCATGTTTTTTGAATCTTCACATGGCCCTCTTGGGATGGTCAGAAGATTCACTGGAGCTCGCGAGTCTCATCTTTCTCACCGTTGATTGTCCAGGATGCAGGAAACTATCGGAGGGCTTTACAAGACAGCCAAGAAGCTGTACGCCTTAATCCAGACAATATAAAGGTCAGGTGCCAGTGGTCAGATTGTCCCCTTACTTTCATGGTGCGGTAGAAGTCAGGGACAGTATCGCTCTTATGCTTCAGAGTCTTTACAGTACTGATCAGAAGGCCAACATGCAAAGGAAGCTGCTCGAGATTGTGATGCCACGCAGAAAGGAAGATGTTTACACTTAGTCAAAGGAACAGCTCTCGACCATTGTCTGAACGCTGGCATAGCTCCTTGAGATTCCTCCTGCTAAAGCGGGACGTTGATTTATGTAGGCGTACTTTCGAGCTGCAAAGGCCGCCTTCAATTTAGGGGAATACGACGAAGCGGTTCAGCAAGCTATGGCTGGCTTAGAAAGTAAGCAAAGGTCTCATGTGTGCCGTACAAAGAAAACGAGTCTGACATAGAGAAGTCGGTGAGGAAGTTGCAATTTCTGATGTGTGCAAGTTATTGTCTTCTGATGGTTTTGTCTTGCTCCGACATCTTTCTCAACGAAGAGCACGGCGTTGATGAGTTGGCTCGATGAGACATCTACTGGTTCGAAGCAGGGACTAATATGTTGGCCTCCATTCGTCAATGCAGAAGACCCAGAAAATGAGGAACTTCGGAAGTGGAAAGAAAAAGCAGAGAAAGAAGTTGCTGGTAAGTGTAACAGACTCCCTTTGCTGGGTTACTACTAGCCCAATGGCACGCTGTCTTCCCTGCTTCACATCTCATATCTTGGCTTGAAAGGAGCGACTCTCATTATCAAATCCTTGGCTTTTCTTGGTGCTTCAATGTTCCGGGCTGTCGAGTGTTTCGCAACGTAAACACGTCGTTCTCGCTTCTGCAGTCACAAGAGCGCGGCGAGATCGAGAAGCTAAGGCCTTGGCTGACTCGCAGGTGGGTCCTTCTGCGGCGCTTTCAGGCGATGGTGACCAAGCACTTCTGCTTTGGACGTATTGGTCGTAAGGAACAAATAGCAGAGGTCGAGCTAGTCGTAACTGGTTCTTTAGACTTTTGACCAAGGCTTTTGACCCTGACTTGTTGCAGCACACATTGGAAATTGTGCCTTTTTGTTCGTCACCCTGACGAAGTGACAACAAATCTGAAAGACTCCTTGACTTTCTATGGTGCACAGCGTCTAGCCAAGGCCCTAGTGGAACGCGAAGTGAAAGTGGGGCCGCCTGCGTACAAGCAACAGAGGGGCGGGAAGGTGCCTTGGATCGACGAAAGCAACCTGGTGAGCCGAAGTTCAGATCGTGACTCCTTCTTTCTGCCTTCCCTGATGGTAGCACTTTCCTTGAGGCGGCCAGTTCGTGCTTGGAGAAGCTCGGTCACAGGCGCGAGCAAGACTGCGATGCTCGAGTCTTCTTCGCTTTTCTTTCCTCAAACGGAACATCGTTGGCACTGCTCGATTCAAAAGAGCCCCACCCCTCGCGGAACTGAGTAAGGACTTCGTGGCCGGAATTGCTCAATTGCTGATCAAGCACTCTTGTATGCAGATCCACTGGCCGGTTCTCTTCGTCTACGGCGAGACGATGGTGACGGACTTCATCGAGGACTTCATGGAGACGGACAACTTCCGTTTCCATCTCGACGACATGTTTGGGGACGGAGCCCCTCCGCTTGCGTGGGACCAACGGCGGGAGTACACCCGAGATCGAGTGCAGCTCTATTACCAGGTGAGCTGCCTGATCGGCATGGCCTGAGCAGAGTCGATCAGAGAAAGTCTTGACTTCGATGCTTCTATAGGATGCAATAGTTTTCCTCAAGATCAATCCAAAGAGGTCGTTCGGCTTACCTCTCTAGCTACCCTTGTGCCTTTTTGGTCTCTAATGATCACAGTTGATTGCTGACGGCTCTTGAAGACACGTCTGTCGTCGATGCGCTTTCCGGGGTGCTTTTGACCGTCCCGCGCTGTATGCGTGCTAAAAGTAAGCGTAAACTCAATCTGCAGGAAAACGCTATGAAGCCGTTGCCCCAGACGAGGTGGCCAGAGGTGTTCCTGTCAGACCCGGGGGCAACAGCGGCTGCCGAAACAGTCGAAGACGCTGCCACATCTACTTCTTTTGTGACGCATCCGGAAGACAGGAGGTGGAGGAGAATTGAGGAGCAAGATACTCTGGGGGCAATCTTGGCACGGCCTGGCCACGTGATCCCAGGCATCCCAGGTGACAACCCGAGCTTTTCGTGCTTCGACATTCTTCCTGAGTTATCGAAGTGGGCCCATCAATGAGGACGCTGCTTGCTTCCAGATCCGCAACGTTCTTGATGGATTTCGTTGGTGTTGTGGTGGCGATCAAAGCCTCATCTGTTGTGGACAAGGAAGCAATCTCAAAGCTTGGTTCAGCCCTCATTGAATGCTTTTAATCCTCTGGTAAGAGACCTGTTCTTATCCTGTTTTTGCTGTCTAGTTCACTGAGGCTTTACTCAAAGAGGATGCTGCTCCTTCCGTTCCGAGAGCTGAAATCACGGTTGGAATACCGTGAGTGTCTGCCTTATGATTCTAAAATCCGGCTGCTTGCTTGCAGTGTTCTACGTCACGTCTGAAAACAGCTCCTTCGCCAGTCGGATGTCAAATGGTCAATGGGTGCCACCCTAGTGTACCCCTAAGCGGAATATGACAGCTCGTAAGCTTCCTTAGTGTCTACATATTACTCAGGAAGACGGTTAGCTTTGACAATCTTTACAGAAAGAGGCCTTAATCCTGATTACCTTATTTCTTTGTTCGTTAACGCTCTCAGACGAACTCTGATGGAAGTAGCCTTGACTCATTGAAAGCACTATAAGCGCATGTGAGCAAGAGCAACGGCAGGTCTTCATTGACTTGAGCAGGTTGTCGAAAGCTTTTTTTTTGCATGCGGGAGACAATCCTTGCGGCTCAAAAAAGAAAGGGCAGAACGTCCAACGGACGTCCAATCGAGCCATATCAATGATTCAACTGGGTGGCAATTGTTGGGCTGCACAGTGCCCCTGAAGAACTTGTCCTCTGTTTGATTCCAAGATGGAAGCAGTCATCTCCCCGCCCTATACTCAGATATGTTGCAACGAGTCTCTTGATCACCTTAATGACCGAAGGCCCGTATAATTGTTGCCTTGTTGAGTCTTGATGGATAGAAGGGGAAAACACCGTTACTTTTGAGGCCCTTGCAACGGCACTGGATGATCCGAGCCCACTGAATAAGCGACAATCTCAAATCTCAAATCTCAAGACATCTGTATGCATGTACGAAAGTACCACACAGATTGAGCGCATGTATATATTACATGCAGCCCATTGATTAACTCCCATCATGAAGGGGATTTCATGGCACAGCATGCAATGTAAGAGATAGACAGGATAGACGGCGCTCGAGGCATATAGGCAACAGCCTACGTCAGTTCTGTTGGAGATTATCAAGTACGTTGCAAGAAGTCCATCGCATGCCAGCCCATAAAGGCTTGAAGTTAATCGCTGTCAGTGTACTTGGTCGCTGTACTTGTCAACAACATGAAAGGTAACTATATTGAGACCGGGCAAAAGCCATCCTTCAGTGCTAGGTACCTGTTCTTCGGCACTTCTTCGGGATGGCAATAATACCAACTCGCACGCTTTCATCTCCGATTTCCGCCTAGAGCCATGGCCCGTGCATGAGGCATTCCGAGTGAAGAAGTATTTGTTGCATTTTCTACGTTGAGAACACGTACTGCAAGTTGCGCGTGATCCCCCTCGCGCTCGCCCGATTCTCAAACAGAAGCTCAGGCTGGTTCGGCCGGGTTACGTGGTGGCGACGATCCCAAAGTGCAGTGCTTTCGGGGAATAGTCCGCCTTCCTAGTTAAGAGATTGTCTCCGCGGTCGATTGGCACTTCTTCGCTCTGAGAGTCGTCGGCAAAGTCTGCGGGAGGTACTTAAATTAAGTCTCACCCGTCCAGAGTGACATAAGTCGTATCCAACGTACCGTATTGTACGACCGGCGCATGTGCTGTGACGTTGGGTGCCGGATACGGGAACCGGCCATCGTGTAACATTCGCAACCGTCGGATGCTGCTGTTTGTACGACCGGCGAAATCCAGGACACCTGGCGACGGCCCTTGATTCAATAACAGACTGGCAAAATACAGAACGACTGGCGGACCAGAGGAGGGTCCAACCGGGACCATCCAGCACTCAAGTGCCGACAAAGTCGATTATATAGGAATTTCATCTCAAAATGGTAATGCATACGTCGGAGCTTACAATTATCTTACACATCAAGACTGAATATTCTGATAGTTACGATTCCGTCACAGTATCCTACGTACTTGTGAGTATCCAGCCTGCAAACATAATACGTACATATTCTAGTATTAGTATTGAAGGCTCTAGGTA